>PVIU01003108.1:0-153380 GCA_004026605.1 Ondatra zibethicus
TTCTGTTCCCACCCCCGTGCTTCCAGCTTTTGCCTGGCGATCTTGTTTGCTTCCAATTTCCAGGAGGGTCTATATATGTTTTTCTTTGGGTTCACCTTGCTATTTGGATTCTCTGGGCTTGTGAGCTATAAGCTTAGTGTCCTTTGTTTTATGGCTAGGGTCCACTAATGAGTGAATACATACCATAATCATCTTTCTGGGTTTGGGTTACCTCACTCAGGATAGCCTTTTCTATTTCCATCCATTTGCATGCAAAATTCAAGATGTCATTTTTTTTTACCGCTGAGTAGTACTCTAATGTGTATATATTCCACACTTTCTTGATCCATTCTTCCATTGAGGGGCACCTAGGTTGTTTCCAGGTCTGGCTATTACAAATAATGCTGCTATGAACATAGTTGCACAAATGCTTTTGTAGTATGATTGGACTTCTCTTGGGTATATTCCCAAGAGTGGTATTGCTGGATCCTGAGGTAGGTTGATTTCCAATTTCCTGAAAAACCGCCACACTGTTTTCCAAAGTGGTTGCACAAGTTTGCGTTCCCACCAGCAATGGATGAGAGTTCCCCTTACTCCACATCCTCTCCAGCATAGGCAATCATTGGTGTTTTTGGATCAATTCCAGAAAGTAGTTTGAACCTACAGTGAAAAAAAAAAAACCCAGACACACAGACACACAAACAAATGTCAGAGTTCAAGCAAAGTTTATTTTGTAAATCTAAAGGACAATAAAGATAGTTTTCTTCTAAATTTATTTTCAACTCTTAGCTATAAATATTTCTTTGACTGAAGTTTCTGTCCCACTAGGTCCCACATCTGTTAAGTCACAAATAGACACACAGAAGCCTACATTAATTATAAACTGATTGGCCTAGTAGCTCAAGCTTCTTATTAATTAATTCTTACATGTTTCATTAACCCAATATTCTTGTCTGTGTTAGCCACATGGCTTTGTACCTTTTTTGATGAGGCAGTCACATCTTGCATCCTCTGAATCTGGCTGCCTCTCTGTCTGGGTGACTGTAGATTGAAACTTCCTTCTTCCCAGAATTCTCATTGCCCCACCTCTACCTCTTGCCTGGTTGCCCTGCCTCTACTTCCTGCCTGACTACTGACCAATCAGCGTTTATTTAAAATACAAGTGACAGGGTATAGATCATTGTCCCACAGCATATCTCTATTGAATTGGAATTAAAATCTCAATGAAAATCTAATTCTCCATATTAAGGCACTGATAAGAGAAGAACAAACAATACCTTAACATGGTGAATAAAATCATATGTAAGTTACATGAGTGAAATAAAGGAAAACAATTGAAAGTCAACAAAATTTCAAAAACAGGGGATGACACTCTATCTTAGTTTCTTTCTTTACCTGCCACTATAATAAAAGGCCCTGACAAATACAGCTTTTTAAAAAAGGTTTCTTCTGTCTCACTGTTCCAGTTTACAGTCCATCACTGTGGAGAAGTCAAGGGAGCAGAACCTTAAGGCATCTAGTTACATCCACAATCAGGAGCATAGGAAAATGTTTTTTTCTATACTTTTGTTTTTATTTTTTACGTGTGTGTGTGTGTGTGTGTGTGTGTGTGTGTGTGTATCTGTGTTTCTGTGCATGCGTGGGTAAGTACTCATGAATGCAGATAACATGGAGGCCATAAGAGGTCATCAGATCCTCTGAAACTGGAGGTATAGGTACATGCAAGTTTCCTGGTGTGGGTGCAACTGGAAACCAAATTTAGGTTCTCTGCAAGAGCATTTTGACTTGTAATTGCTGACCCATCTCTGAAAGCCCTATTTCTCCACCATTACACAACTCAATATCTCTTTCCTAGGGAATGGAGACACCCATAGTGGGCATGTCTATCTCCCTAACTCAGTATAAATAAGGTGAGCCCCTGAAAACCTGCCCACAGACCTAAAAGCTAACTTAATCTAGACAATTCCTCACTGACATTTACTTCTCATACAATTCTTGAGTAGGACAAGTTGATGAGAAAAATTAAGAATTAAAGCATCTAAATAGATACTGAAACAGCAATAGACAAAATGTAGTATTTATGATAAAAATCAAAATTATGCTTAGAAGAAAACTATATCAAATGGATATGAGCTAATCAAAAACAATAACATTATGCATGATGGTGAAGAGATACAATGCAATCACTGTACATTGAAAATTAAGATGTCTGTCTTACGACTCATATTCAACTGTATTGGAGACTCAAGAAAACTTGACAAGAAAAGAGAGAAAAAGCATCCAAATTTTAAAGGAAGGAATAAAATTATCTGCATTTATAGATAACATTAATTTTTTTATACCGGAAGCCCTAAGGAGTCCTAAGAAATAACTAACAAGCAAGGATGCAGAATCTGAGATCATTGTATAAAGATCGGTGGAATGTTCATACTCTTACAATGAACAATTCAAAAGGGAAAACTAGAAAGTAATTAACTTGCAAAAGCATAGAGATACTAAAATACTAAAAATTAAAAGAACAAGATAATAATACATGCCCTGAAAACTAAATAACTAAATAAATATTAAATGAATTTAAATCTAGACTAACAAAAAGAGACACCATTTTCATAGACAGTAAAACTGACAATAATTCCAAAATTGATCTTCATATTTATTACAATCTCTATTAACTATTCCACCTAAAACATTCAAAAATTTTTACAAAATTGCCAAATGCCCAGAATATCCAAACTAATTTTTTTTTAAAAAAGAGTGTTATACAAATCTCTTAGATTGATAAGTAGATTCTATTAGAAAGACATCAATAAGTTCTCTCTACTTGTCTGTGAAGAACTTTAACTTAACTCTCTTAAAATGTGCTTCAAAGGTACAGATACTATACATTAAAATAAGGATTAATATGAGGTCAATGAACACAAACTGAGCATCTATAAATAAAATGTCAAATTTATAGTCAATCTGCAGTGAGAACTATCCAGACAATACACTGGAGAGCAGAGTCATCTTCCCAATCAGTGATTCCAGACAACTGATTATATGTGTTTAAAATGATGCAGTTGGATCCTTGCCTTATATAGTACATAAAATTAAATAAAAATGGATTGATGTACTAATTAAAGTGGTAAAACTATAAAACACTTAAGAAAAATGTCAGAAATAGCCTTTGTGTCCTTGGGTTAAACAATAATTTCTTATATATGATACCAGAAGCACAGAAGCATAAGAATTACATTTAGGGCCTGGAGAAATGGCTCCATAGTGAAGAGAGCTTGCTGTATTTTCAGAGGACCCTAGCTCAGTGGCTCACAACTGCCAGTAACACCAGACCCAGGCTAAAAGCATCCAACATCATCATCTGCCCTCTAAGAACACTCAAACGTATCCGGCATATAGTCACAAAGATATATACACATACACATAAATAATAAAAGCAAAAAAATATTCAAAGAAAAGTGCAATTAGATATTAGATAGATTGGAGTTCTTGATAGTTAATTTTTACTGTCACTTGACTGTTCTGGGATCAACTAAGAAATAAGCAACTTGGCACCTGTGGTAGTTTGAATGTATTTGGCCCGCATAATCTTACAGGGCATGACACTATTAGGAGGCGAGACTTCATTGAAGTGGGTTTGACCTTGACAGAAGAAGTATGTCACTGTACAGGTGGATTTTGAGGTTTCTTTTTTTTCCTTTTTTGATTTAAAAATTTTTAATTTTACATATTAGCCCCAGTTCCCCTCCTTCCCCATATCCTGATCCCCCGTCCCCTGTCCTCAGAGGAAGTAAAGCCTCCCTTGGGAATCAACAAAGTCTGGTATACCAAGTTGAGGCAAGACCAAGCCCCTCTCCACTGTAACAAGACTGAGCAAAGTATCCCACCACAGGGTATGGACTTCAAAAAGCCAGTTGATGCATGCAAGATATGTCCTGGTGCCACTGCTGGGGTCATCCTTTTAGGCTCCTGGGAATTTCCCAAGTGTGTGCTTTCTTTCTAACGTCATAATGGCTCTCTCTATCAAGATACCTCTTTCATTACTCCCCTTCTCCAGCCCTCACAGACTCAGCTATCTGTATCTCTCATGTTCCCATGCCTTATCCCTTCACTTTTACTCCCTTCCCAGTTGTCCCAAGAAATCTTAACTATTTCCCTTGCCTGGGGCCCTCCGTGTGTGTCTCTCATGCCCTTTTTAGGTTCCTCCTTTTTACCTAGCTTCTCTAGGGTTGTGGATTATAGTCTGGTTATCCTTTGCTTTATGTCTAATATTCATTTATGAGTGAGTACATACCATGTTGATATTTCTGGGTGGGTTACCTCACTCAGGATGATTTTTTTTCTAATAGTTCCATCCATTTGCCTGCAAATTTCAACATGTCATTGTTTTTTACTGCTGAGTAATACTCCATTGTGTAAATATACCACCTTTTGATTATCCACTCTGTGGTTGAGGGGCATCTAGGTCGTTTTCAGGTTTTGGTTATTATAAATAGTGCTGCTATGAACATAACTGAGAAAATGCACTTGTGGTATGATTTTGCATCCTTCAAGTATATGCCCAGGAGTGGTATTGCTGGATCTTGAGGTAGATTGATTACCAGTTTTCTGAGAAACCACCATACTGATTTCCAAAGTGGCTGCATGAATTTAAACTCCCACCAGCAATGGAGGAGCATTCCCTTTATTCGCCATCTTCTCCAGCATAAGTTGTCATCAATAATTTGGTCTTAGTCATCCTGACAGGTGTAAGATGGTATATCACAGTCATTTTGATTTGTATTTCACTGATGACTAAGGACATTGAGCAATTCCTAAAATGTCTTTTGGCCACTTTAGATTCTTCTGTTGAGAATCTGTTTAGATATGTACCCTTTTTAAAATTGAATTAGTATTTTCATGTCTAGTTTCTTGAGTACTTATATACTTTGGAGATCAGTCCTTTGTCAGATGTGGGGGTTGTGAAGATCTTTTCCCATTCTGTAGGTCACCATTTTGTCTTATTGACCATGTCCTTTGCCTATAGAAGCTTCTCAGTTTTAGGAGGTCCCATTTATTAATTGTTGCTCTCAGTGTCTGTGCTAGTGTTCTATTTAAGAAGTGGTCTCCTGTGCCCATGCATTTAAAGCTACTTCCCATGTTCTCTTCTATCAGGTTCAGTGTAACTGGATTTATGTTGAGGTCTGTGATCCATTTCAACTTGAGTTTTGTACATGGGGATAGATATGGATCTATTTGCATTCTTCTATATGTTGACATCCTATTATGCCAGCATTGTGCTTTCTTTTTTTCATTGTACCATTTTGGTTTCTTTGTCAAAAATCAGGAGTTGATAGGTGTATGGATTAATATCAGGGTCTTCAATTCAATTCCAGGGTCCACGTGTCTGTTAATTGTGCCCATAAGAAGCTGTTTTTATTACTATATCTCTATAATAGAGATTGAAGTCAGGGATGGTGATGCCTCCAGAAGTTCCTCTATTGTACAGGATTGTTTTGACTATCATAAGTTTTTTTGTTTTCCATATGAATCTGAAGATTGTTCTTTCAAGTTCTGTTAAGAACTGAGTTGAGATTTTGATGGGGATTTCATTGAATCTGTAGATTGCTTTTGGTAATTTTGCCATCTTTACTATGTTAATCCTATCTATCCCTGAACATGGAAGATCTTTATATTTTCTGATATCCTCTTTAGCTTCATTCTTGAAAGACTTAAAGTTCTTGTCATACAATTCCTTCCTCGTTTGGTTACAGTTACCCCAAGATATTTTATGTTATCTGTGGCTACTGTAAAGTATGATGTTTCTCTGATTTCTTTCTCATCCTGATTATCATTTGTATATAGAAGGGATACTGACTTTTTTTTATCCCGCCATATTACTGAAGGTGTTTTTCAGCTGTAGGAGATCCCTGGTAGAGTTTTTGGGATCGCTTAGGTATATTATCTTATCGGCAAATAGCAAAAGTTTGACTTCTTCCTTGTGAATTTTTATACCGTTGATCTCCTTTTGTTGTCTTACTGCTCTGGCAAGAACTTTGAGAACTATATTGAATAGATATGGAGAGAGTGGACAGCCTTGTCTTGTTCCTGATTTTAGTGGAATCACTTTGAAATTCTCCCCATTTTGTGTGTTGTTGGCTGTTGGCTTGCTGTATATTGACTTTGTTATGTTTAGGAATGTTTCTTATATACCTGATCTCTGCAAAACCATTATCATGAAGGGGTGTTGGATTTTGTTGAAGGTTTATGTAACATCTAATGAGATGATCATGTGTTTTTTTTTCTTTCAGTTTCTTTATATGGTGGATTACATGGACAAATTTTCATGTTGAACCATCCCTGCATCTCTGGGATTAAGCCTACTTGATTATATTGGATGATTTTTTTTTTTTTTGCTGTGTCTTGGATTCAGTTTGCTAGTATTTTATTGAGTATTTTTGTGCCAATGTTCATGAGGTAAATTGGTGTATTTCTCTTTCTTAGTTATACCTTTGTGTGTTTTGGGTATCAGAATAACTGTAGCCTCATAAAGAGTTTGGCAATGTTCCTTCTGTTTCTATTGTGTAGAACAATTTAAGGAGTATTGGTATTAGTTCTCTCCACTCTTTAAATTGATTTCTATTGAGCTCTACATTTTAGTTCTTCTTTGAAATTCTGGTAGAATTCTGTGCTGAAACCATCTGGCATTTGGGTGGTTTTTTTTTTGGCTGGGAGAACTTTAATGATAGCTTCTATTTCATTAGGGGTTATGGGTCTATTTAAATTGTTTATCTGGTCTTGATTTCATTTTGGTATGTGGTACCTATCTAGAAAATTGCCCATTTCTTTTACAATTTCCAATTTTTTTGAGTAAAAGTTTTCAAAGTAGAACCTAATGATTCTCAAGATTTCCGCAGTGTCTGTTTTATGTGCAGCTTTTCATTTTTAATTTTATTAATTTGATATTCTCTCTCTGCCTTTTGGCTAGTTTGAATAAGGGTTTATCCATCTTGTTGATTTTCTCAAGAACCACCTCTTTGTTTCAGTGATTATTTGTGTTGCTCTATCTTTTTTTTTTAATTTTATTTATTTCAGTCTTCAATTTGATTGTTCTAGAGCTTTCAGGTGTGATGTTAAGTCTCTAGTGTGAGCTTTCTCCACATTCTTTTAGTGGGCATTTAGTGCTATTAACTTTTTTCTTAGCACTGCTTTCATAGTATCCCATAAGTCTGGGTATAATGTACTTTCATTTTCATTGAATTCTAAGAAGTTTTTTAGTTTATTCCTTTATTCCTTCCTTGACCCCATGGTGATTCAGTTGAACATTGTTCAATTTCCATGAATTAGTAGGCTTTCTGCAATTAGTGTTGTTGAATTCTAACTTTAAGCCATGGTGATCCAATAAGATACAGAAGGTTAATTTTGTTGAGGCTTGCTTTGTTACCTAGTATTTAGTCAGTTTTAGTAAATGTTCCACAAGGTGCTGAGAAGAAGGTACATTCTTTTGTGTTCAGGCGTAATGTTATAAATATATATATATATATATATATGTATATATATATATATATACATATATATATATATATATATATAAAGTCCATTTGAGTTGTAACATCTGCTAATTCCCTTATTTCTCTTTTAAGTTTCTGGCTGACTGACCTGTCCATTGATAAGAGTGGGGTGTTGAAGTCTCTCACTATTTGTGTGTGGGTTTGACCTGTTTTTAAGCTTTAGTAATGTTTCTTTTACAAACATGGGTGCCATTGTATTTGTGGCATAGATGTTCAGAACTGAGACTTCAACTTGATGGATATTTCCTTTGATGAATATGCAATGCCTTTCTCCCCCTCTTTTGATTGATTTTTGTTTGAAGTTTATTTTAATAGATATTAGGATAGCTATACCAGCTTGTTTCTTAGGTCCATTTGCTTGGAAAATCCCTTTCCCAACTTTTTTCTGAGGCATTGTCTGCCCTTGAGTTGAGGTGTGTTTCTTCTATGCAGCAGACAGATCCTGTTTCTGTATCCATTTTGTTAGCCTGTGTCTCTTTATACGTGAATTGAGTTCATTGATATTAAGAGATATTAATGACCAGGATTGTTAATTCCTGTTATTTTTTTTATTTTGTTGTTGGTGGTGGTGGTGTGTCTGTCTGTCTGTCTGTGTATGTATGTACATGTGGAGGCAGAGGTCCATGTTGGGTGTCTTCTATTGTTTTCCACCTAATTTCTTGAGACAAAGTCTCTCACTGAACCTTGAGTTTGTTCTCCTGTTCAGTTAGACTATGGGCAAACAAGCCCTAGGGACCTCTCTCTCTGCAGTGAGGTGACAAGTGTGTGTGACCCCCTGCATGCCCAACATTTTGCATGAGCTCTGGGTATTTGAACTCAGGTCCTTATTCTTGCACTGCAGTCACTTTATTGATTGAGCAACCCACCCAGTCCTGAGATACTTCTTAACTTGAAAACTCAGAACTTAGATAAGCATCCCTGCCTCAAAGTTAGCATCCAGATATTAAAACAAACCAGTTTTTAAAGTAAAACTTTGATCACCTTAGCTTCATTGAAATCAAACAGTTTCTTTGACATAGTTAACAACAAAGTATCAAGAAATCCACTTTAAAACAATATAATACTGTAAATTATTATCAAATTGTTTTTTGATAAAGAGAGGAACTCCCAGGTGGTGGCATTTATCTGTATAATCCCACCACTCTGGAGCTAGAGACAAAAGGATTTCAAGTTCAAGGGCAATCGTACTTCACAGACTATCAAAAGACAAAAGCAGGTCTGAAGGGATGGCACAGTAACTAAGAGCACTGGTTGCTTTTCCAGAAGACCTGGGTTCAATTCCCAGCACCCACATCTCAGCTCACAGCTGCTTATAACTCCATTCTCAGAGGATCCACACCCAATACCCTCTTTTGTCCTCTTCAGGCATGGCACACATATGGTGCATGGACAGACATGCAGGGAAAACACCCAGACAGCTAAAATAAAAATAAGTATTAATTTCAAAAAACTACAATCCTGTTCCATACCCCTACTTACCACACCTCCCAGAGACCAGGCAGCAGCATCCTTCCTGCCCACCCTCACCATCCCCTGAAGAATCAGTGACCCTGGGAGCCCCAGACCCTGCCTACACCTGGAGGAAGAGCACCTACCAGAGCCATAGGCCCCACTTGCAATGACTGGAGGAAGAGAAGAGTAGACAGCAGTGTAAGAATACATTCAACAACATAGAGAGCACTATGGAAGCACCAGAAAGTAGTGGTTCTACAACAGAAAGACCTGAAAATCCAAATGCAGAGGAAGCAGAAAAAAAATGACCTAAAAATAACGTTATGAAGATGATGGAGGCCCTTAAAGAGGAAATTAAAAATTCCCTTAAAGAAATGGAGGAAAAGACAATCAGAAAATTAAAAATCAATAAATCATTAAAGAAAACCAAGGAAACAAAGAGAAAAACAATCAAAACTGGTGAAGGAAACAGTTCAAATCTTGAATATTGAAATAGAGGCACTAAAGAAAACACAAACTGGGAGAATTCTGGAAAACACAAAGCTGGGTAAACAAGAACTACAGGTGCAAGCATAACCAACAGAATTTAAGAGATGGAAGAGAGAATCTCAGGCATTGAAGATACAAGAAATAGATTCATTAGTCAAAGAAAATGTTAAATCCAACTTATTCCTTTTTATTGTTTATCATTTATTTATTTGTTTGTCTGTTTGTTTATTTATACGGTTTTTTAAGATAGGGTTTCTCAGTAGCTATGGAGCCAGTCCTGGAACTTGCTCTGTAGACCAGGCTGGCCTCGAACACACAGTGATCCTCTTGTCTCTGCCTCCTGAGTGCTAGGATTAAAGGTTTGCGCCACCACCACCCAGCTCCCCATTAAATCTAACAAATCCTTAACACAAAACATCCAGGAAATCTGGGACACCATATAAAGGCAAAACCGAAGAATAATATGGATAGAAGGAGAATAACTTTGACTCAAAGGCACAGAAAATACATATTCAATAAAATCATAGAAGAAAACTTTCCCAACCTAAAAAAGAATATGCCTATGAAGGTACAAGAAGCTTCCAGGACACCAAGTAGGCTGAACAACAACAACAAAAATCCCCTCACCATATAATTTTCAAAACACTAAACATGCAGAATGAGGAAAGAATATTAAGAGCTGCAAAGGAAAAAAGGCCAAGTAACATATAAAGGCAGACCTATCAGAATTACACCCAACTTCTCAATGGAAACTCTGAAAGCCATAAGTTCCTGGACAAATGTTCTGCAGACACTAAAGGCCATAAATGCTTAGACTTTGAGGTTTCTTATGCTTAGAGTACTGGCCAGTGAATATCCTGGGATAAAACAGCTCCTGCAAGCCATCTGAGCCTAGGTCCTGTTTCCTTTCAGAATTTCCCATTCATACCATAACTGCTGCCACGAGTCAGGAGGTTCCCTGGAACTGGTCAGTGAGTCAGTTGACTTCCTGTTACCTGTAAGATGTAGTAGCCTCAGCTTCAGCAGTACCTTGGCCACCATCCTCCCTGCCATGATGATATTTGATGGAACCTCTGAAGCTGTAAGCAAGCGACATCAATTAAATGCTTTCTTTATAAGAGTTGCCTTGGCCATGGACTCTCTTCACAGCCATAAAAATCCAACTAATATAGCACCCGTCTCAAAGATTTTCTTGATCATGCCATTTAAAGTGGCAATGGGAAGCATCTTCTGGTGGCCACCAAACAAAAGACAGTCTGAAGGGGAAAGCTTTGCTTTTTGCCTGCCTGTCTTCATGTCTTCCTGGTTCTTTAATCTACTTTGCTGCTGAGCACTGCTGTGGCTAACTCCTCTGCTACATTCCTTCACGCGCTAAGAACATGGCACATCTGATTTCCAGCATGGACTGAAGACCAGTGGCTCTCTAGAATCCTTCCAAGTCTTCTGTGCCAGACGAGACTGATGAGCACCCAACCTCATGGACTGAACAGGTACCATTTCAGCTGTGGAATGAGTATAGTCCCCATGTGTTACTGGTGGGCTCAGATATGAAAGAAAGACTGGCAACTCTGAACACATTGAGCATAGAAATACACATGACCCAGTAATTCTGCCTCTAGATACATTTTTCAAGACAAATAAACTATCTATTAAAAAAAAAACTTCGCCAAGAATGATTGCAGAAGTATCATTCGTGCGAGCCATATAATAAAAAGAACCCACAGCACCATAAGCTGATGAGGAGATGAAGAAAGTGGCTTGTCTATTCAGTGTGTGAGTTTTGTTTGTATGTCTGTGACCATAATGCTTGAGTTGATTATTTCAGATTCAAAGTACACAGGATAATATTTAATAGCTAAAAAGAAATGAAAATGGTGTATGCTACCTCAAGATTGAACTTTAAAAACCTCATGTTCAGAAAAGGAAGTCAGTTACAAAAGACCATATAGCACACATTCTATTTATAGGAAATATCTAGAATAGTCAAACATAGTGAGAATAGAGATAGAACAGCATGTAGTTCCATAGAGTTCAGGGGTTTCGTGTGAAATGGAAAGTGACCCTTAATAGTTGGGGATATTCTTAGGATGTTAGTAAAAATACCAGAAAATCCACTTGGAAAATGATTTCCTAAGACTGTAATAATATTGCAAATTAATGAATCATTGCTTTTAATGGAAAGATAATGGAGTGAGTAGAGACCCTCCTGCACAAGCATGAAGACGTGAATTCAAATCTGCAGAACCCACATGGCATGCTAGGCATGGTGGTGTGTTTCTGTAGCTCTAGCACTAGAATGGGGTAGAAGTAAATGGTGGGCCCTTGAAGGTCATTGGCCATCCACCCTAGGAAAATCAGTTCACTCTGAGTTCAAATCTTTGGGGAGACATCTCAAAAAAAAAACAAAAGTAGGGAGCAATTGAAGAATAGCATCTGACATCTACCTCTGGCCTTCACTTTTATGCATACATGCACTCACTACTATACCTGCACATGCAGGTATGGAACATACACCACACACAAAACAAAAACATGTAACACAACAGACAGGCAGATACACGCACACACACACACACATACTCACACACCAAAAGTAGGATGAGTAATATGATTTCTATGATTATGTGGATTTGTTTTCTAAGCTTGTATTTATTTGTTTGTTTATCTGTGTGAGTACATGCACATATACTTATAATTGCACAGGGAAGCCGGAAGAAGGCATCTGATCCCTCAGAGATGCAGTTACAGTGTAGGCGGATGCACTATGCCTAGTTTGTTACAGTGGGTGCTAGGATCCTAACTCTGATCCTCATGATTCTGTAGCAAGGGCTCATAACTGCAGAGCTATCTTTCTAGGCCCGAGAATGTAGTTTTAAGGTGTCTCTACACAGCCTGAAGATTTGGGAGCACAGTGAAATCTCCTGTCAGACAACAGCTCGTGAATTTTCGAAGCGTGGAAGAGAAGAGAGGAAGAGAAAGTAGAAGTGAGACAGTGATGTTGCAAGGGGCAGGCCTGCTTATTCATTCTGGCCGCCTGCCTAGCTTAGCCCGGAAATAACCACACAGAAATTGTATTCATTAAAGCACTGCTTGGCCCATTAGCTCTAGTTTCTTATTGGCTAATTCTTACATCTTAAGTTAATCCATTTCTATTAATCTGTATATCGTCAGGTGGCAGTGGCTTACCGGGAAAGATTCTAACTGGCGTCCATCTAAGATGGAGGATCCACGGCTTCTCCCTGACTCTGCTTTTTCCTCCCAGTATTCAGTTCTATTTTCCACACCTACCTAAGTTCTGCCCTATCAAAAGACCAAGGCAGTTTCTTTATTCATTAACCAATGAAAGCAACACATAAACAGAAGGACCTCCTACACCACAGTGAAACTATTTCACATTAAACATTTCACATTAAAGCTACACAGCAGTGTGAAATCAACTGAAATATGGAATAAGTGGAAGGCATAAAATAGCGTAGTTTTATTTTTTACTGTTTGAGAATTTCACACATGCGTTCTTATAATGTGGTTTGATCAAATCTACCCTCTTTTCCCTGCCCTCATCTCTTCTCCTAATCTCTATCATTTTTCCTTCCCAAATTAATAGTCTCTTTTAAAAACCTACTGAGTGCACTTAGTGCAGGAATTATGTGCATGGATATAAAGTCATCAACTGGTACACAGGCAACCTATCAAGAGCTGTATCCCTTAAGCAAACTGACTCTCCATCTCCCAGTAACCAAAACCATTGCCGATAGCTCATCTAGGAGTGGGACTTGCAGAACCATCTCCTCATCCATGATAGTATTTTTGGCTGCCTTTATCACAAGCAGATCATGTGCATATAGTCAGACACTTTGAGTCCATGTGAACAATGACCCATGGTGTCTTGGAAACATCTAAGATCGGAATTTATTCTTAATTGGTGTAATTTTGGTAAGGACATGATATAATCAAATTACCTGTTCTAAGTTGCAATGGATGGACTCTTTGGAAGAAATAGAGAGGGAGAAATAGTACCAGAGGCTCTGCAACAAGTTACAACATAATTCCAATAATGCAGGTAAGATGAGGAGACACAAGGAATTAGACTAAGAATAATATATGTGAACAACGGGAAAAGAGGGACAGAGTCAAGAAATGTCAGGTGGCTTGCTAATGACAATGTAGCACATCTGTGAGAAGAGGGAGATCAAAAAACGAGCAGAGTTTTGCAGCAAAAGGAATGCATAGTATCTGAAGCAACATCAAGAGGAGGAAGACAGGGTTTACGAAAACATGGGAAAGATTTGTTCCTAAAGTGGTTTTCCATCTAATAGCTCCAAAATGTAGCATACTGGAAATCAAACAATCAAGTGAACAAATGCCAAAAGCACTAAATTCTCAAATCCAGCACCCAGAGGGTTCAAATTCCTTCTGAGCCAATTCTCCAAAAAACATGAAAAATTAGCCATTGTTTGAAGAAAATGTGGGAACTAGGAGCCAACCATTCTACAGATTTTCAAACCTTCCAGGTGTTTTACATAGCAGCATACTTACAAAAGCTCATAGCAGCAGGATTGTGGAGAAGAACGCTATCACATGGTGGGAGAATTGTGGAGAAGAACGCTACTGTGTGGTGGCAGGATTGTAGAGAAGGATGCGATCACTTGGTGGCAGGATTGTAGGGAGGGATGCTATCACGTGGTGGCAGGATTGTAGGGAGGGATGCTATCACATGGTGGCAGGATTGTAGAGAAGGATGCTATCAGAGTGAAAAATCAGGAACACTGCAGAGTTTTGATTTAGAGTCTCCATCATAAACGCCAGTTGTTTCACTGGCTTCATTTTGCTAATGCAAGAACAGCTTCGGCAGTAATAACATATTTCAGCATGAATGTCTTTTTAATAATCCTTAATTTGAGTTCTAATTCCCTTGATAGCCATTTGAAGAGACAATTGCATTCCTAAAGTAACAGTTCAGAAGCACATCTGAATACAGACCAATAGCATCCATGCAGGCACACACATATGCAAGCAGGAGGAAGAGGGTTCATATATTATAACACATTATCATATTTCTTAATTTCAATGCCATTAAAAGAATGCCCTAAAACCTTTTGACAAGCAAGCGCTCCAAATTCCATAGACATCAGCAATTAGTGGCACTGTCTAGCAGAATCTGGGCAGAAGGTGAAGGTGGAAGATGAAGATGCTGAGATGAAAAGTGCAATGAGAGTAAAGATAAGAGATGGCTAGAGACAAGGAACAATTCAGAACACTGCCGCAAAAGCCAGGGCAAACCCCGATTTTAGCCGGGATTCATGATAATCTAGCATCCTATTCTTCTGATCCTGTCAATAAGCTATGTTGGGATCCATGAGTTAACATCAATAGGCCCAAAGTAACAATGCTGTCACAGGAAGCATAAAATTACAACAAAAAAGTGTCTGTGTGTGTCTGTGTGTGCTTGTGTGCATGTGCCTGACCTTTCCTTTCTTCTCCTGAGTAATGGCTGGAGAATTGCTCACACCAGCATCACACACTCCTCATCCATTCCCCACTGCTTCCCAGTCTTCTCACCAGAACTAATTCTTTTTTTTTTCTAATTTTTTAAAAAAATATCTTTTCTCATTTTACATGCCCAGATCCATTTCCCACTTCCTCCCCTCCTCCTGCTCCTTCTACCTTCTCCCCATCCGACCCCCATCCCACTCCCCCCATCCACTCCTCAGAGAGCGTATGCTTTCCATGGGGAGTCAACAAGTCTAGCACATTGCTTTGAGGCAGGATGAAGGCCCTCCCCACCATATTTAGGCTGAACAAGGTATCCATCCAGAGAGAATGGGTTCCAAAAACCCAGAATAAGCAGTGAGGATAAATCCTGGTCTCACTGCCAGTGGTCCCACAGTCTGCCCCAGCCATACAACTGTCACCCACATTCAGAGGGCCTAGTTTGGTCCTATGCTGGCTCCCTTGCTGTCAGGCCAGAGTTGGAAGGCTTCCACTAGCTCAGGTAAGCTGTTCCAGTTGGAATCCCAATCATGAACTTGACCTCTTTGCTTGTATTTTCATTCCTCCCTCTCTTGGACTGGACTTTGGGAGCTCAGCCCAATGCTCCGCTGTGGATCTCTGCATATGCTCCCATCACTTGCTGGATGTAGGTTCTTTGATGACATTTAAGAGTTACCCATCTTGCTACAGGAAAAGACCACTTCAGGCACCCTCTCCACTACTGCTTAGGGTTTTAGCTGGGATCATCCTTGTGGATTCCTGGAAATTTCTCTAGTTCCAGGCTTTTTGCTAGCCTCCTAATGGCTCCCTCAAACAAGATATCTCTTTCCTTGTTCTGTGTCTCTGTCCTTCTCCAATCCCCACCATCCCTTTTCCTCTAGTTTTCCTCTCCCCTTCCATTCTCACATCCTTCTCTCCTTCTGCCTTCCCTTCTCCCAATGCTCCCATTTTTTCAGGTGATCTTGTCTATTTCCCTCTCCCAGAGAGTTCTATATATGTTTCCCTTAGACTTCTCCTTGTTACTTAACGTCTCTGGGGTCATGGAATATAGGCTCTCTATCCTTTGCTTTACAGCTAGCATTCACCTATGAGTGGGTCCATACCATGCTCATCTTTCTGGGTCTGAGTTACCTCACTCAGTTTGGTTTTTACTAGCGCCATCCATTTGCCTGCAAATTTCAAAATGCCATTGTTTTTATCACTGAGTAGTACTACACTGTGCAAATGTACCACATTTTCTTTATCCATTCTTCAGTTGAGGGGCATCTAGGTTGTTTCCATGTTCTGGATGTTATGAATAATGCTGCTATGAACATAGCTGAACAAATGTTCTTGCAGTATGGTTGAGCATCCTTTGGGTATATGCCCAAAAGTGGTATTGCTGTGTCTTGTGGTAGGTTGATTCCCAGTTTTCTGAGAAACAGTCATACTGATTTCCAGAGTGGTGTACAAGTTTGCATTCCCACCAGCAGTGGAGGAGTGTTCCCCTTACTCCACATCCTCTCCAGCATAAGCTATCATTGGTGTTTTTGATCTTAGTCATTCTGACAGGTATAAGATGGTATCTCAGAGTCATTTTGACTTACGTTTCCCTGCTGGCTAAGGATGTTGAAACATTTCTGTTAGTGTCTTTCAGCCACTTAAGATTCTTCTGTTGAGAGTTCTCTGTTTCTATCTGTACTCCATTTTAAATTGGAATATTTGATATTTTGATGTCTAATTTCTTGAGTTCGTCATATATTTTTGAGATCAGTCCTCTGTCAGATGTGGGATTGGTGAAGACCTTTTCCCATTCAGTAGGCTGTCTTTTTGTCTTATTGACTGTGTCCTTTGCTCTACAGAAGATTCTCAGTTTCAGGAGGTGCCATTTATTTATTATTACTCTCAGTATCTGTGCTATTCGTGTTCGATTTAGGAAGTAGTCTCCTGTGCCCATGCATTGAAGACTACTTCCCACTTTCTCTTCTATTAGGTTCAATGTGATCATATTTATATTGAAGTCTTTAATTCATTTGGACTTGAGTTTTGTACATGGTGATAGATATGGATCTATTTGCATTCTTCTACATGTTGACATCCAGGTATGCCAGCACCATTTGTTGAAGATGCTTTCAATTTTTTTCATTGTATAATTTTAGCTTCTTTGTCAAAAATCAGGTGTTCATAGGTTTGTGGACAGATAGCCAGGTCTTCAATTCAATTCCGTTGATCAATCTGTCTTTTTTTATGCCAATACCAAGCTGTTCTCATTACTGTAACTCTATAATAGAGCTTGATGTCAGGGATAGTGATACCTCTGGAAGTTTCTTTATTATACAGGATTGTTTTAGCTATCCTCGTTTTTTATTTTTCCATAAAAAGTTCAATATTGTTCTTTTGAGGTCTGTGAAGAATTGTGTTGGGATTTTGATGGGGGTTACATTGAATCTGTAGACCAAAAGAAGTAATTCTTAAGACCAACCTTGAAATTTGAGTTTGAAGGCTCAGAGGAACTTAGACATCATGAAAGAAACATCAGCAATCTCATGTATTTAAAGAACACACTTCACAGGGCTACTTCTGAGGGAGGAAGGGAGGCCCATGAATTAACAAAAGGTAAAAAGCAGATGCTTGTGTACATCTACGTGAATTACTCTTCCACCTCTTACCCTACATGTGGGTCAAATCTCTCAGTTGAAAAGGATTTTTGTTTATTTATCTACAATTGCACATTTCTCCTTTATTACACTTACCAAGATAGTTACTGACAACGAGTCTTACAGATCAATTATGGAAAACTGGGACTGTGTCTGTCTTATTCACTGAGCTGTTTCCACAATCACGTTGTCATTCAAAAAATACATGCTTAGTTGCTAAGCTATTAAATTGGAAAAGGAGAGAAGACAAAGCTTCCAGAGGTAGGGGACTGAGAGTAGGCATCAGAGAAGTTATGAGGAACTGTCATCGTGAAGGCAATCAAAATACAATGTATAAAATGCTCAAGGAAATAATAGAATATATATTTATATAAATATATATATATATATTTGTGGGGACTGGAGTGATGGCCCAACAGTTAAGAGCCCTTGCTGCTTTTGCAAGCACAATGAATTTGGTTCCTTGCACCCTAATCAGGCAGCTCCCAATCTCCTGTCACTCCAACTCTACAGAATATAACACACTATTCTGGACTCCTTTGGCAACTGCACTCCTGTATGTACACACACACACACACACACACACACACACACACACACTTAAACTAAGAGAAATCTTAAAATGAATATGTGCTTCGGGTAGAGGGGTGAAATTTGAGGTAAAAGAAATAAGGAAAGAATAAGAGGAAGAGGAATCAGGAAGTAAGGAAAGAAGGTGGAAGGGAGGAAAAGAAGGAAGGAAAGAAAGGAGGAGGAAAGAAGGGAGGAAGATAGGGAAGGAGGGAGGGAGGAAGCACTTGTTATGGTGACTCTACAGCTAAGGCATTTCTCAGGTACTTCATTTCTGTTCATTGAACAAACATTGACCATTCAGCCCCATCAAAGTTTTTGCTCATGTATTCAATACACTGCAGTTTATTCTCTAGACTTACTTGCTCCAGTATCTATGTCTACCCTGTCCTACCATCTCTGCATTTACTACAGAGCACAAGAGAATGAAAAAAAATCATTTTATGTTCTGTGGAAACTCAGGATCAAGGACTAGCAATGTCAACATTTTAAGAAAAAGAAAAGCCCATAGGATTGGTCTGAAAGAGTAATAGCCCAGAGTAATCATAGGTTTACTCAGTCACATTTCTCCATCTCATGCATCAGATAGTTCTATTGTTCATTCACCAAAAAAAAAAAAAAACAAAACGATAGCTCCATTCACAAGACAATTACTCAAACATCATGAAAATCTTTCTACAACAAATAGAAAGCTTACATTCATTTCCTGTGATGTTGGAAATGTCAAAAACATTAGAGTGGCCTCCTTAAAGGATTTTTTATTTCAAACTGTCCAAAGTATATAGGTTCTGCGATAATGATGGCTAAAACTTTCTGAAGACAAGAAAAAATTCTGCACAAGTGGTGTCCCCAGGGTGGCAAAGACTGACCCTGTGGGACTGGGAGGATCTGAAATAGGACTGATGCCACTGAACATACTTTTTACTTTGCATACTTTCATTTCTATTTACATAAGCACATTTGGTTAATGGTTTCTTTGTCGGGAAGCTCACGATAACCCCCTAAACAAAATGGCTAATGAGAAAGGCTGACCTCCTATTTTGGTTTTCTAAATTCAGAAATAGGGAAAATGTATCCATCTAGCAATACCTGACCACAATTTCACTGATAAGTCAGAAACTGCAGATTTGTTAAAATATAAATGAAATTTAATTTTTCCAGAAGACAGATTAAAAATAACGTCTCAGTTGTCAGATCTTTGATTATACAAAATAAAGAACAAGGGTATTTTTCTCTATTATCTCAGGTGTCTATGGAAGAAGACATACCCAGGCACCCTGGAGAGTCAAGCTAATGCTCAACAGAAATAGTTATTGTGAGCAAGATGGATCAGTGAGGATCCAGGAGGTCCGGTTGGTAGACAGTGGGAGGTGAGTACACAAGACTCCTATCGATAGTGGAGACATAGCCTGAACTGGCCATCTCCTGTAACCAGGCAAGACTTTAGCTGGAGGGAGTAGGAAACCAACCCAGCCACATTACCTTCAAGTCCATTCTGCCTTCTGGATGTGCTGATGTATGGGCAGCCTAGAGATTGAGGGAGTGGCCCACCAATGACCAGTACAACTTAAAACCAATGTCAAGAGAGTAAACCCACCCCTGGCACTACTTGGAGAACCAGGACCCAAAGGCTGGATGACCCAGAGACCTAGGATAGAATCAAACATGCCTGGAGGGGAAAATGTCAATTTAATGATGTCTAATGATATTCTCTTATACTCATAGATTGGTGTCTAGCCCAGTTGTCATCAGTCTTCATCTAGCAACTGATGAAAACAATTACAGACCTGTTGTGTGAAGGCCACTTGTTTGTTCCCGGCTGTTCAGCCCTGAAATAATCACGTAAAAACCATATTATTTGCAATACTGTTTGGCCAATAGCTTAAGTGTATTTCTGGCTAACTCTTATATCCTAAACTAACCCATATCCATTAATCTGTGTATCGCCACATGGCTGTGGCTTACCAGCAAAGTTTCAGCATGTCTCTTTCGGGCAGCAGCTCCATGGCTTCTCTCTGACTCTGCTTTCTTTCCCCCAGCATTCAGTTTAGTTTTTCCTGCCTAGCTCTGTTCTGCCCTGTTCTGCTATAGGCTCAAAGCAGTTTCTTTATTAACTAATGGTATTCCCAGCACAGAGGGGAATCTCACATCACAGACTCACATTTAAACACAAGGCAGAGCTCGGGGATCCTTCAGGAGATAGGAAAAAAGGACGATAAGAGCCAGAAGGGTCTAGAACATCACAAGATAACTCGCAGAATCATCAAACCTCATGGGATTCATAGCTCATTCATCAAAGCTCATAGGGATTCACAGAGACTGAACTGACAATCAGAGAGTAAGCATGGGGCTGACCGACTAACTCTGCACTTATGTTATCGTTGTATAGCTTGGTCCTCTTGTGGGACTCCTAACAGTGGGAATGGAGGCTGTCTTTGACTCTTTTACTGGCTATTGGGACCTTATTCCTCATACTGGATCACCTTACCCAACGTTAATACATGGGGAGGTGCTTAGTCTTATGCAATTTGATATGCCATGTTTTGTTGATATTCATGGAAGACCTGCTCTTTTCTAAACAGAAATGGAGGAGGAGTGGATTGGGAGGTGGGAACAGAGAGGAGATATGGAAGTACTGACTGGGAAGAGAGGAGGGAGGGGAAACTGTAACTGCTACTGGGATAGATATACAGACAGACAGACAGACAGATAGATTTTTTGAAAATCCAAAGAGGACACCATATGTATATGAAGATATATATTATGTAATATATAATCTATAATATATGTATATATATGTGTGTGTGTGCATGAATATATATATATTGCTCCAGACATTGGAACTTGGTCTGAATGCTGCCTGCAGTGCTGAAGTCTGTCTAGCCTTGTCTAGGTCTTTGGGCATGTAGGATTCAGTTTCTTACAAAAATAAAAGTGTGGGTGGAGACATGGTCCAGTGACAAAACATTTGCTTAGCATGTACAATTCCCTGGGTTACATCTCCCATATTTCCAAAACTAAGGGTGAAAATAGACTATAGAAATTTATGGGAAGGTGTTATCTATGGAGAAGTTCTCTTGCCCACCGTATTTCACTTAGTAACTGCTGGCTCTTGATGAAATTCCAGACCACATAGACACTTGTACCCACAGGTTTTCAAAATCTTACTCCTAAAAGAGACACATTATGAAAAGAATGTCAAAAATAAATAGTATTAAACTACCTTATAAGAATCTTTGAAAAACTGTAAAATATCATGAACTTTTATTATGTGAAAATGAAGGAAACAACTGATATTGGTACATAGTTATAGGATCAGTGAACACTACCACCAAGCCTGTTACTCATTCAATACACACACACACACCACCACCACCATCACCATCATATGCATGCCCATTTATAAATAATTACTTTTTTATACAACACTGAATAAAACAAGAAACAAACCTTGAGGAATTGCCTTTATTTCTTTTGTTTCATATTTATAAGAAAGTATACCTATGATAATTTTTCCTACTGTCTTAACATAGTATAGCACCATGAAACTTTCTAAGATTTTGTTATTAGTTTATTTTGGTTTGCCATTGCTGAGGATTCTATTAGTCAATAGGGAGAAATGAGAGCCAGCCAAATATCTTCATGCAGGCATCCAGGCTGCTGGGCTCTTCAGTCACACACATTTGACAAAAGCACAAGCTTGGGCATTGCTATCAAACTGTCTGTGCTAATTTGGAAAGCAGGATATGGCCCTGACTCACCTCTATTCCATAGAGGTCTGTTGATTTTATAATTGAGTTCAGTTTAAAATATGAAACAGATTGGCTATCCTGGCAAACTCAGGAAACAGGTGTGTTTATTCCTTCATCAAACAATAGTACCCCCATTCAAAGCCCCAGAACCCCAGATGGATCCCCTATGTCTCGCCACATGACCTCTTCACCTAAAGCACAGATGGAAACTACTTTACTCATCCCTCATCCCTGCTCTTCCATTCTCCGGCTACCAGGTTGCCCTTAATAGAGCTGAATTTCTTCTCAAGGACAGAGGCTGCTATTCAAATGATCTTTAAAAGGGCACACAAGTTTTTCATAATCTGAGACCCGATGTGGATAAACAGTTCCTTCCAATCATGAGGTACCACTTGTTTCTGCGATTTTTTTTCACTTCGTTTAGAATTAGAGTCCAGAGTTTGGCTGGCCTTGATCTTGACTGCATTCTCCTTTCCCTGTATCCTGTAGCATCAATTAGCTTTTCATTAGCCCTGACCAAATAACTGACAGAAATGTAGGGAAGAAAAATCCATTTGAATCCATATTGCAGAGGGTTCATTCCTTGGCTGCCTGGCCCCCGTGCCCATGGTGGCTGCAGAAACTGGTGACAGGATCATGTGACAAAACCTAGTCTTTACTTTTTGAAGGATAGGAAGACGAGAAACAGAGACCAAGGACCAGGTATAATCTTCAAAATCTCTTTTTACATAAAATATGCAAGATCTTTATTGGGAATCCATACCACTGAATATCAATTCAGTATTCATTCAATATTATGAACATAATTTGCTAAATATGTGAAGACCATCCATAAGGCTCTTAATATTGATCGGTTTATGTATTTACAAATACTTCTGTTTTGTTGGTAGGATAGAGACTTTGGCTGTCGGAATTAAAGACTTCCAAGGACAGCTAGCAGTCTGCAACACATTGCCTCTTTTCTCAGAGAATTTCTCTTGATTTTCATTTTTCTTTTGCCATTCAAAAAACCATTTTAAATGCCAAATAACACACAAATACATATTTCTTGTGAAAATTGGAACTAAAAAATACAAAAATTAAATTGCCCTTTTCATTTCTCCTTCACTTCCCTCCCCAGAAATAACTTGGCTTAACAATATTTCTCAAAATCTTAACCCCATGACCTACTTCCTCCAGTAGGTTCCAGAAGGCCAGAAAAAGCACCACCTTGAGAGACGGCTCTGCAGTTAAGAGCACTTCCTGCACTTTCAGAGGCCCTAGGCTCAGATCGCAGCACTCATATTGGATGGCTCACAACTTCTAAGGCGGATCTAACCCCCTCTTCTGGCTTCTCTACATATGTGGTGCACATAAATATACTCAGGCACACACATAACCACATAAGATTATATATATAATTATATTATATATAATTTTGAACTTATTTTTAATGAATATATAGTGTCTAGGGAGATAGATGATAGATAGATAGATAGATAGATAGATAGATAGATAGATAGATAGATAGATAGACAGATAGAAATGGCACTATGACTCACACACATATGTAACAGTGCAATGAACACCTGGTCATTATCTGAGACCAGGTGTTCAACCAGTATGTCTTGTGGGATACATACTGGAATCAGATTCAAGTCAGAACACACCATCCTGGTCCTCTCTAAAACATTCTACTTTGCCAAGTTGTCCCACTTTGAATTAACAAGGAGAGCCCAATATTGTCTCAGCACTTATAATTCAATCCTCTACCATCTACTGTAGGTGTCAGAGAAGAATGTGACAAAATGATATTGTTTCAAAGGACATGTGATAATAAGGACAGATACATAAATAACTAGTAATGCAAGGTGTTTTGTGGAATAAAACCCAAGAAGGGCCAGTTATTCAATTTGAAGGATCAAGAAATGACACAGACAGGATCGTCCTATCAGGATTAACAGATAGCTGTACAGCCCCAATTGTGTACAGAATTGGACATAGATTGTTCAAGACAGAAGGATGTGGAACACTCACAAATATAGGGAACATTATTATTTGATAGTCATTTTACAGTGGGTTCCCATCTGTTGTTTTAGCTATTCCTGTTGCAAAGTAATGCAGAAAGTAATGTGTTTCTATGTTTAGCGTGTATTAAATGGTAATAAGAAGGGTCAGGACTTTGAAGGGTGTCTGCAGTCTCTCTAATCTTCCTAGATAATAATTCTTCATTGTGCACTCTCTTCTGGTGGTGTACCTCTACTCAGCAAATGTTCCCCCTTGACAATTTTCTATGTTTTTTTAAGATTTTTCGTTTTATTTTATTTTATGGGTGGTTTGCCTGCATATGTATCTATGAACTATGCATGTGCCTTGTGCTCACAGAAGCCAGAAGAGGGTGTCAGATGCCCTGCAATTAGAGCCACAGATGATTGTAAGGCACAATGTGGGTGCAGGGAATCAAACCCAGGCCCTCTGGAGAAGTAAACAGTGCTCTGAACAACTATCTCTCAGACCCCTCATCTACTACTCCTACCTCTTCTGAATCTGCAAGCAGAGTTCCTGCAAGAATGCTGAGGATAAAGTTGAACTTTGCCTGACTTTCTTCATGCTCTGGGTTCTGGAAGTCAGTCCAAAGTCACGGAAGTCAGGGATGTCTTTCCCAGCCATTAGGTTTATCAACTCTCTCTGTATAGTGCATGCTCCATTAAAGGAGCTGTGTGACATCTACCTGAGAAACAGAATCACACTCAGGATGACAGTTGTGGTGGCTCTGGAAATTATGAAGCCATTTCCTTGGGGGAGAATAATGCAGAAGCCTTAAAAGTTAAGTCATTTTCTCCTTAATTCCTTTGCTCATTATTCACACAAAGTACACTTAGCAAAGGAAACACAAGACAGTCCCTTACTGGGGTAAATATATATTAATTTGATATATGATGCCAATTATCTGACTTCTTTGAAGTTGTTCTTGGAACTTCTCATTTGGGGAATCATGGGGGGAGGCAGTTAATGTCTCCCTGATATGAAGGATCGTGGTTCTGTCATTAGTATGCTAGGAGAGTACGGTCTGACTGGTAGATTTGATGTTAGTGATGTGTAGTCAATCACACACCGTGCCTTTCCATTCTATGACCAAGATAAGAGATCTCTAACTGAGAATGACAGAAAGACAACAAAGAAATAAAACCACAAAGATGGAGTGTCATCAATTACCAAGGGAACCAAGTGTCCTGGTGGCAGCCCAAGGGCAGATCCAGTAGCCTTTGGTGCTGGTGGAAAGCTCCTTCTGAGAACAAGTTAGCTGTACAGTGAAGAAACAGGATGCAGCACCGGGCTCCCCGGAAGCTCTGAGTATACACACCCATGCATGGATACATGTCACTTAAAATAAGGTCCTTTCATAAGACAAAAACAACAGCAAAAATATGATAGAGCTATAAGTATCCCACAGGCCCTCGGAGTTAGACACAGGCATTTTAGCCAGAACTAGCTACAGCCCCAGGTATTTATGTCATGGCATTTTGGGTGAAAAGACACCCAAGAGTGTGCTGGGGAAATGGCTCAACAGTTTTGAGCACTTGCTTCTCTTCAAGAGGACCTGAGTCCTTTTCCAGGGTCCCAATTTGGGCAGCTCACAAATACCTATAATCCAGTGTAAGGGGATTCAATGCACTCTTCTGACCTCTGAAGACACTTGAACACCCCTGGCATACACCCATGCGCGCACACACATAGACATAAAAGTTAAATAAATCATTAAAAAAGAGTGAAATAAAAGTCCCAAGGCAACCAGGAGGTAGTGGCATATGCCTTTAATCCCAGAACTAGGGAGGGAGAGGCAGATGAGTTCAAGGCCAGCCTGGTCTACAGAGTGAGTTCCAAGACAGCCAAGGCTACACAGAAAAACAGAAACAAACAAACAGACAAAAACCAACCAAACAAACAAACAAAAATGTGCCAAGATGGACTATGACCTATGTCAACAGCTTGTTTTCCAAAGTGCTGCTAAGGTTAGCACAGACCAGTGTGCCTGCTAGGAGGACCATAGCTGTGGAGAGCTGTTTCACCCGTGGCTGTAATGTACAAAGATGGCTGTGTGCCCATGTCTGTGAGATGAGGTGGTGGATCAATTCAAATCGACCACTCCTGGGAAAAAAAAAAAAAGCTAAAACTCTCACCCAAACTCATGCTGTAATATCATATCAGCATTAGACACACAATACTACAGAGTAATATGGCATTAATCTTACTGTACTGCTCTGGCTAAATTAGCCTGCCAAATTTGTACTTGGAATGAAGGTATTCTTCACACTTAACAAGAAAGGGCACTGAGTCATGCAGTAGGTTCTGCCTAAGCCAGTAGTCAGGGTTAAAATGGTGCTGATTGGGCAGCTCCCAGGGCAAGGATAATGATCCACTCTTTAGCAGCTGGCTGATCTCTCTCTCCAGATGGGCAGGTGGAAGACCCAACATCTGAACCCTGTCTTAACCGTGCCATTCAAAAGCTGTATGACCCGATGTAAGCTCACTGACATCCCGTCACTGCTCCATACAGAAACTGAAGTAGCAATCACAGGCCTTGCATGGGTCTGCCCCAGGTTCTCTGCATATATGCTATGGCTGTCGGCTTGGTGTTTTTGTGGGACCCCTAACTGTGGGAGTGGGTGTGTCTTTGACTCTTTCACCTGCTGCTAGGACTCTTCCTCATATGGGGTTGCCTTGTCCAGCCTCGATGTGAGGGCATTTGTCTTGTGTCACTGTACCAGTTTTGTCATGTTTAGCTGTTGTTCTTTTCTGAAGAAGGAAGGAGAGTAGACTTGGGGGAGAGGGCATATGGGGGAGCAGGGATGAGTGGAGGGAGGGGAAACTGTGGTTGGGATAAATTGTATGAGAGAAGAACCTATTTTCAACCAAAAAGGAAAGACATTTAAAATATCTATTTATTAAAAAATTAATTCTATACCTAGTATAGTTATGAGGGTTAGATAAAGTGGGTATAAAGCATCAAAAAAAAAACCCACATAAACGTAAAACCTTGCCAGTGATCTCAGATCTCTTAAGGACTCCTCTCAACATTTGATGCAGGATGGCATTAGAGATGTCTACTGCTCTGTTCCCTGTAGCACTCAAACACGGGCCAATAGAGAATAGCGGGGCAGTGTGTGCGGTACAGGGAGTCCGTAGTCTTGTTGCAAATTAAATACAAACCTCCTGTAGCTGGAGTCTTGTTTGTAAGCCCTACATATTTAACATTGCCATTTAGCAAGGTTGGGTACTGTAATTATTACCTGAAGCAAATGACATAGTTAGCATTTTATAGGAAATGCAAGCTCCTCATCTTTTTTTTTTTATTCTCAGAGAAATACCATTAATTACAATAAATTCTCCTGGTATTTGTGTGGCTGTGGTAGGTCATGTCTTAGGCATTCTTCAGCACTTTGACATCAATCATTGTCCACTTAACATAAATTAAGATCAAACTTTCATGGCTGACTCTCTCCACTTGCTATGCTTCAGTCTGTGAGCCTAATTTCTTCTTGAAATAGATATTAAGTTGGCTTTCAGTACATATTTTTTAAACTCATTGGCATGTCCAGAAGCCATGTGTGTTTTCAGACTTTAATCCCATTGTTCCCAAAGCACTGAACTTTTGTAGAGATTGTTGTCATTTTGTCTTTCTGCTCTATGAGAAGGATAAACTACAAGTGATACTCAGAATTTCCATACAATGGCCCATTAGCATAACCTACCACTTTATCTAATTACCTACAGCTTTGTCCTGACTCACAATTCATGTATTGAATAAGTCGGGCAAGCTTATTTTTCATTCAGTTGTATTCCCTTATATAATTTTTAGCTCAAGAATTTTCAGTAACAAATGGTGAACTCTGGTTCAACATTATTAAGTAAAAATTTCCAACAATAAACAATTTGTGATTGTCACTCTTAATTGTCAATTTGACAGAATCTAGAATCACCTTGGGAACCTGGGATAAAGTCCTCTGAACGTGTCTGCCGGAGATTATTTTGACTGTGCAAACTGAAGAGGGAATACCTGCCCACTGTGGGTGGCGTTATTTCCTTGTGAAGACCACAGGCTCTGTAAGTAGAGAAATCTGGCTGAGCAGCAGCATGCATTTACAGTCTGGGCCTTTCTGACTGTGAGTATAAATGTGGCATGCTGCTGCTTTGACTTCCCTGGGATGAGTGATGGCACCCTGGAACTGTGAGCTGAAATAAGCACTCACTCTCTTAAGTTGCTTTTCTTAGGGTGCATTGTCACACAGCGGGAGAAGAAAGGAACACAAAATATCTGTGTTCCTTTAAGCAGCACTGTAAGTAGAGTGCTGAAATCTCACACAGGCGTCTTTCTTAGCCTGGCACCTGGCCCTCATGCTGTAAATGCCTCCTGTGGATCACTGGTCTTCCAGTTATCAATGACCTGTTTAGGGCCTGCAAGGCTGTGTTCAAGTCATATCATTACAGCCTGTTACCACATCACAGGGTAGCCTATTTCTGCTTCCTGTTGCTATCACGAAATGTTCATGTCCTTAACAAAGCAACGTAAGGGAGAGGTTTACTCCACTTACACTCCAACCCTGCATGGATGCCAGGGGGCAAAAACCGTGAAGCAGCTGGTCACAGCCAGGATAGACCAGAGAACAGCGAGTTAACATTTGCTCCCTAGTTCTCAATTTGTCTCCTTTTCATTCAGGCCGGACGCAGCCCACATTCAGGGTCGACCTTCCCACCTCAACCACTGTGATCAAGACAATCTCCCACAGACATTCGCAGAGACACTGCTTCCAGGAGCTTCCAGATTGTGCCAATTTGACCGTTAAAACTAATGGCCTTTCATTCCCAGACTTCAGCTCATGGTGTGGGTCTCATACCATCACAAGAAGAAAGTGAGAAGGTAAAGCCTTTTGAGAGAGGGTACATCCACATATTCTTAATTATAACATATTGCCATAAAGATTCTATCACGTAGTAGATTGCTATCAGTCCCTTACTGTGCCTATATTATAGATTAAACATTCTCATGAGTGTGTACATACAGGAAAAGCAGAAACAACAGACAAGGTTTGTCTTTACAGCTTTGTATATTCACTCTAGATCTTAGAACATGTCTCCTGTGGATAAAGGGGGACTACTATACTGAAAATCTTTGGAGGTGTTTTTCAGTAGAGTGAAGTTTTCAGAACCCACACATTCCATAAAGAAGGCACGAGGCAGTGGCACCGTAGGACAGAGGTCCCACGAAGCCACCGGGAAGAGAGCTTCCTGGGGAAGGACATCAGAATCCTCTTCCCCTTGTCAGAGATTTAAAACATGTCATGGTTTCCAGGAAAAATGGCTGATGGCTCTTGACAGCCACAGAGCCATAAAGAAAATTCTCTTCGCGTCTCTGAATTTTCACTTAGAGAAACATAGCTGTGATGCTACCTACATACCAGGAAGCATTTATCCTACCCAACTAAGCTCGAAAACTGAACGGAGCATTGCAACATCAAGCAACTGTCGCGTAGCACCCACTGAGGAGCCAACAAGATTATGTCATAAAACCTGTGCTCCCGAAGCAGAAAACAAAAGAGGCAATGCCCACAGTCCAACTGTCTGCATGTGCAGGTAGCTTCTCCGCTTGATCAGAGAGAGAAAAGATCATGTGAGGGTTTGAAGAAAAGATGAATTCTGGGCTGCAGCCTGGAGAATCCTTATTGGGTCAGGTGCAGGAGAGAGCAGCACAGGAAATGTTCGCTAAGCAATGAGAAAGTTGCCACCCAGGACGGATATTTGTATGAGGAATGCGGTTCTCGGGCAGCTTTGCTGAAATTTGGCCTATGACGTTCATGCTCTTCAAATGTAAGACCTTAGAACAGCAGAAACACTACAATTTAAAGAAGGTTGGCTCTCCAATTATTAGGCAAGGCCTCTAGTCACAACTCCACAGAAATATGTTTCAACTAGAAGAGCAAGCAAGCAAACAAACAAAAAAAGCAATGAACCCTGACTAGTAAGAGGAGCGGGAAAGAACATTAGATGCTAGTGTCTAAAATCCAAACCTTCAGCTTGTGGAAGAATGGCCTCTCTGCCCTCCACTAGCTCTCAGTTCTTATCCTGTTACTGGCTGAGAAGAACTGCTACCTAGTTCTCAGCTCAAGCCTCTTCATTCTTTGCTCTCCATGGAACCCTACACTGGGCAAATCCTTCTTTCCCTGTAGAGGAAGGCCTTCCTAAACATCATTTTCCAAGCCTGCCTCTACACCCACAAGTCCTTCTTCCATCTAATATAAACATCCGGTTATAATCTAAGGTCTGTCTCCAGTATGACCTCTTTTCAAATGCTTCTCTGATTCTGGGAACCAGTCAGTACGTGTCCCCTCTACTGTGTTCACAGAGCCACAGCTTGCGCCTCTGGTTGCTGGTGCCCTAGTCAAGTGCTGAGCTCTATTACTTTCATATGTTATCTCAACACCAACTTTACAAAGATCTGTAAGGAACAAACCTCCTTCTCTCCATGCTGTGCTCCTCGATGAGAAAATTGAAATCAGTTTCCTCAGTGTCTTCAGGTAACAGGACCCCTAAACACCGAATGAGTTCATTGAATTGTTGTACCTAACGCACCATCATATACTAAACCCAATGTGCTTGATCCACAAGTGAGATGAAAAAGTGTAAACTATGACCGAGGTGGGTGCCTCTGAAATGCAGTCTAGAGCATTTTCTAGGAGAGGTAGCCTAAAGCATAATGATAATGGTCCTTGCCATTGTTGCCATCTATGCTGTGTCCCTCATCCAAATACTGCAAATGTAGGCATTCTTCCTAGAAAGCAGCTATCAGCTGAGATAAGATATCCTCCCCCCTCTAACCTTCTCTGTGAAATCACAGCAGGTCTAATAGATTTGCCAAGCTAAACCGGCTTTGGTGAGAAGGAAACAATTTGTCAAACTCCAAGGGGTTGTGAGCATGAACGTGTTGGGGAGAGGAAGTTTAATGCCGCCTGGAATGTGATCCCAGCACTTTTAGCCAAAACCAGACAAACCAGAAAGGAAAGGGCCCGAGGACACCGAAGTGGGCAACACAAATCCCTGTGTGACTGGCTCTGGCTAAAGGTTGACGGCAGGGAAGATTGACACTCTGGATTTATAAGCAGAGAGAGCCAGGTTCCCAGAGAAATGGGCCCTGGCTTCAAATCAAAACACTTATTTATAAGGATGAAAGGGGAATTGAATGCCCAAACCACCACTGTAGTCGCTGGCCTCTCTCCTGAAGTTTCAAGAGTTTAGGGGAATTGTTTGTTGAGTCAGCAAGTACAGGGAGCCGGAGAATTGCAAGCAACAGCAGCATACCTGCTGCTGAACCACATGTTTCTGGGGTCACGGTCTTCAAGGCAGCTGTCACCTACAACAGGGCTGAGAACAGGAATAGGAAAATAAAATCTGAGCTAGAGTAACTGCTCACCGGGAAAGGAGGGCGAATTTAAATCGGCCTGTGTTGATGTGGATGGAGAAAGGGTTTCAGATGCAGACAGGTGGGGCTTATGGGGGGACACAGAGGCTGTAACTGCCACAAGCCACCCACTACGCCACTGCCAGCATCTAGTATAGTTTGTATTATCCAACATCATGATGCCGCTCATCAAAATCTCTACGACATCCTCTTCGGGTCATTACTGCAGTTAGAAGCATTAGCATAGCTTATTAATTAGCATGATTTTGTTGAACCCTATCAGCAAAAACGATAACAATAGATAATATTTACCAGTGTTTACTCTTTAATGAGCACGTCTCTAAACTTTTCACATGTTAGTTTGTTTAACCCACACAAACATGACAAAGCATAAGAAACAGTATCCTATCCCAGTTCACTAATGAGAAACAGAAAGGTTAGAGAGCCTAAGCGAGGCCACGCAGCTGGTAAGTGAGGGAGACGAGTTCCCAATCCAGGCAGTCTGCTCCAGAAGTATGCTCCTAAACTACACAGCGAGATCTGGGACTAAAGCCAAGAAGGTCAACTGTAGTCCCCAAGGAAGATGTATCCATGGCGGCTCTTCTTCCACAGAAACTGAAGTGCTATTCTTTGGATGTCCAATGCGCTGTATTCAATCTTTGCATGAATACCAGATTCCGTTCCTGCACTCTCCGTGACAGGTGACCATTTGTGAAGTCAGGTAACCCACTGTCGTGCCATCTTTATAATATCTCCTACTCGCTTCTGTACCTTTTGACTCTGTCATGGACCAGGAGGGAACACGGTCAGCTTGCAGGAGAGTTCTCATCATACTGAGTGGCAGGAGATTTCATTGATTGAATAGTCTATGGCTACTGTCTTGGGTTCTGGGAGTCTTTCACACTGGGACTCTCCATGCAATTCCCATGGAGTGAACCATGCAGTTCCACAGTGTAAAACTTGCAATTCTGATGGTGTGAACAATCCATTTCCCATGACGTGAACTATATAATTCCAACCATGTGAAGTATGCAACACCTACCATATAAATCATGCAATTTCCATGACGTGAACCATACAGTTCCAAAATATAAGCTGGACGTTTTCCCTAATGTGAGTTATGCAATTATCATGATGTGAACAGGCAATTCCCATGGTGTGAATATGCAATTTCTGAGGTATTAGCTGTGCACTTATCATGGGGTGAACAATGCATTCTATTCTTCTATATCCCATATTATTCATTTGTCGACTACTTCTCACAGATTTTTTTCTACTTGGTTCTGAACTTTCTCCAATGACCCAAGCTTACTCACTGTCTCTGGGACCGAAAGACTGGTTCATAATCCTAACATAGTGATAGCAGCACTCCTTCAGCAGCAGCAGCTCACAACCCCACTCTTGCTTTTGGATTTTCTAAGTGCCAAGCAGGTGATGCTCTACTGTTTCCCATAGCTGCCAAAGACATTCTGGAGCCTTCTCAAGGAGATATATGGGGTAACAGGCATGTGTGTCTCAAGAATTCCATTCATGAAAACCTCCCCAATATTTCACTCCTGGCTCTATGGGCAAGTGGAATTCAAAACTCATGTATGAGTAGCATTTCAAGTTTTGTGCCAATGTTATCTTAATGCTTCATTCAGAAGTTCTAATTCAATATCTAATATTTATTGAGGATATATTATTGGCCAAAAACTATTACATATTACTAGATGCATATCCTCTAAAGTAAGCTTCTAAGTATTCCAAAGCAAGTAGCACTGATACTCACAATTTAAAACTGAGGAGTTGAGATCTACATTCAAAACCCTATTCACAAAACAAAGTTGAGCCCTCAACTCTTGAAGCAAAAGCCTAGACATCTGTACAAGTTACTGCTTAACATATACACTATGCAATGTTTTATACTATATTTTACTCTGACATCCTTTCTTTCTTGCCTTAATGTTTCCCAGTTCCACCAAAGCAATAGCAGAAGCTAATCACCAAATCTTCACCTTTCACTCCCCTTACCTTGAGCCACTGTCCCTCCAGCACACCACAGTCTGCAGTTTCCTCCCACTTCCCTGGCTGCAGTTCCCAGATTCTTCAAGATGCCGCTGAGTGTGCGGTCCTGGAGCTCAGTCCTGGTCCTTCTTCCTTCTGTCCTTCCTCAAAGCATGCAGTTCCTTTCCTATGCTGATGATCCCTCTATCTAAATCTGTAGTAAGAGGAGCGGGCTGCTTGTCATCCCAGCCACCCTTGGCTGTGTCCCACCACCTGGCTAGTTTACACCTGAAATAAACACATGGAAATTGTATTAATTAAATTACTGCCTGGCCCATTATATCTAGCCTCTTCTCAGCCAACTCTCACTCTTGATCTAACCCATTTCTATTAATCTGTGTTCACCACGAGGTCGTGGCTTACTGGGAAAGCTTCTAACCAGCGTCCTTCAGGCAGGAGAAACATGGCATCTGCCACACTGCCTTCTTTCTCCCAGCATTCCATTCTGTCTAGTCCACCCACCTAAGGGCTGCCCTATCAAAAGGCCAAAGCAGTCTCTTTATTCTACCAATGAAAGCAACACACAAACAGAAGAACCTCCTACACCATAAATCTTCCCTGTTGAGCTGCTTAACAAACTCATTTAGAGACTTTAGCAGCTACATCAAAGACTCTCTGATATGGAATGTCTGGTAATATACCTCTGTGCAAATATTTCCTTTCTGTCCTTGTCTTTGGTTAGAGTTCCATTTTTTGTCAAAAAAAAATGGCCTTATACCACATCATGGCAAATAGCACTTGGGCATTGTCCATAAGTATACCATACCCTCATGCTCCATGTCCCCTCCATCATCAAATCTCATCAGTTTTGCTTTCAGTCTTTCAAACCTTCATGTTGATCACTGTCATCCAAGCCACTGCCATCCTTTCTCCATTCTACTGTGAATGACTCTGCTCTGTAATCACTCTGCTCTGCTTTAGCTACTACATCTATTCGCACGGCAGCCGAAGTGGTCTCTTTGAATTGTGAATTAGATGCATCGCTGCCACATTCAGAGCTCCCCCATGCCATCTCACCAAAGAGAATCAGGCAGCCTCTTGACTCCACAGCCATGTTCCTTCTTACCTCAACTTTCTCCTCTTCATCCTTTGTCTGTGTACCACTAGAAATGTCCATTTGTTGGATACTCTACTTGAAACACTCTTTCTCTAGCTTATGATGTCTGCTGCCTTTTCAAATATCAATTCACATAGCAACCTCTCCAAACGCCCTTACTTCTCAGCGTATTTGAAGTAGCTTTATCCAATTATACTCTACCTCATCTATATCTTTATAAGCTTCCCAATGTTATCATGATACCTTTCTCTCTCCTCTCTTATTTACAGTATAGATTATATGTTCAAATTTATGTGGGATACTTATAATTGTATATGTGGCTTAGATGTTTGTTTAATATATGGTATCCATATTAATCAACAAGCTTTAGTTGACTAGGCATCTCACTTTCTATAATTTCTCATACAATAAATAATAGCTTTGATTGAACTGTTGACTGGGTAGATGAGACACACTACAAACTGAAAACATCAAATCCATGAATAGAATCTGTCAAAGACATAAATATGATAGAAAAGATTACACGAAAAGGCTGACATTGGTTTCCACTGACCTTCAGTGTTTCTACAAATGGCCACTGAAATCACAAACTCTTTCTAGCTGGAGTTTGAGGGAGACCCCAGATAAGGAGCCCTGAGTATCTTCTAAGTGTGAGGCAGCTGGGAAAGAACTAAAGGCTCCAGGAAGTTTCCAGAACCCTGAGCAATCACAGCACCAAAGGCAGTGCTCGGATGATTTTAATCTGAGAAAAATGGCTTTAATACAGAGAGTGCTATGGGGAAATTTGTTTTGGCACAGATTGAGCTTAAGTCAAATATTCTGCATTTACAATCCAAGTGATTAATAAACAGCCACAGAATTTTGTTCCTTCTCCACAATGCACTCAAGAAAATGGATGGATTTTATTATTCTACTTATTATTTTTTATCAGCAAAAGTTTAAAAAAATGTTATTTCTTCCATCCCTTCCAAGCTGTAAAAATGAGAGAGGCAGTGTAATTATATATTGCTGAAAAGAGATGCAATTGTAGAGAATTATAAATCATATTATTTTGTTTGGTTGGCATTCTTTTGTTTATTTGTTTCTAATGCAAAGAACAGGATATTTGCCATCATTTGTGTTCTATAACCTGTGGTACATGTGACAGGAGAGAAAAAAAATCTATTAACAAAAGCGTATTTTCCCTTTCTGGGCCAAAAGCAAAATAGCACCAGGTTGAAACATTCATCTGTTTCTCCTACCAGAGTTTATTTCTTTTAGTGACAGTTGTCCACCTTTAAAAAAACAAAGAGGAAAAACAACTCTTAAGGGATCCTCCCCCCATAAAAAAGGGATATTGGTCAAAACACAAAGACATATCTTCTGGTTTTCTCTCTGCAGTCACTAATAACTTTGGGGATGTTCTTCTTTAAGAGAAGGCAGATTATTTCTCTAGGCTTTTATTTTGTAAAACAAAATATGTAGAGATGAGTGGATCTATACAGACTATCAGAAACACTCCTGTGTCGTTATATGTACCCAAGGTAGGCAAAAGGAAGAACTGTGCTAGCGAGTTTGCCTATGCCCTGCATTCTGAAACATGTCCTGGCATACTTCAAGAAGAAGAAGAAATAATGCATGAGTGTCCAAGTGGATTATGTGATCATTTCCACTGTGTGTCTTCAGAGCAAGTCAAGAGGATATATATTTAAATTCTTGTATGGAACTTTTAAGTTAGACAATTGCAAAATCTTCCAGACATTAAGGATTATAAGATATGAGAATCTGTTCCTAAGGGCACTTTGATATTACAACTCATTACCAAGATTTTTTTGTTTCTCATTATATATTTGATAGTGTGTTCTGAGAGAGATACAAAGCATGCCATCGTGTGTGTGTGTGTGTGTGTGTGTGTGTGTGTGTGTGTGTGTGTGCTTTTCAAACATGGTGTGTGGCTTATACACTTATAATACATGAAGAGGCACTGCAATAATGCCATATACAAGTGATTAAAAATACTCCTAATACAAGAATAGTTAAAAAATAATGCAGAGTTGAGATTTTTATGACAAAATTAAACTTAGCTCAACAGTATATAGAAACTCTGTGGGAAAAAACTTGGTATGCCAGACTTTGTTGACTCCCCAGGGAGATCTTTCCACCTCTAAGGAGTGGATGGGGGGTTGGGATTCAGGGAGGTGGGGGGATGGGAGACAGGAGGGAGGGGGAACTGCGGTTGGTATGTGAAATAAAAATAAATAAATAAATAAATAAATAAATAAATAAATAAATAAATAATGGGGAAAAAACAAAAGCCAGGAGCAGATGGGGTGAAGAAGTCATTGCCAAATAAGACATCTAACCCAAGACCTAAGAGGAAGAAAGGGGTCGGCATTAACAGAGGGAGTCAAGTTGGAAGAGTATAAGTCAGCTTAGGAGATCTGTTGATCCCAAAATACTCAGGGTGTGTAGCTATGGAAGATCCAGAAGAATCTGCAGAGAAGTTGGAACAACTGACAGTTGTTTAACGCAGTGTAGTTGGAATCCACCCAGACTGGATGATCTGCGCTGAAGAGGTGCTCAGTTGTCTGGAGTTCCATAACAGTTGTCAGGCATTAACAACCCTGAAAGTACTTAAGAATAAATTCAGCTCAGGGCTGGTATAAATTTGATTAAATCAGAAAGAAGCTCAGCTCATGTGTTAGTAAACACATAGGTAACACACACAAACCCCACACACACCACACCAAGGACCCCCAAACATTTAGTTCTAACAATTACATTACTGCTTTGAAGGTGTAGTTATCTTTCGTTGATTAACAAATTAAACACTTAAATTTTTATAAGCCCAAAGACCCTCTTGGCAAAGAGTTGGGAAGGGTATAACAGGAGTAACTTAACCTGGCTTGGGCTGGGATAGTGTGAAAATGCCTTCGTTCTTTGAATCACACATCTGGCACTTGGTACCGGCTGCTTGCTGGGCCCTCAGCTGAACGGTCCAACAGTCATTAACATGTGCTCTCTGATGTGATCTCACACATGAGATGTGAGAGGTGCATGCTCCCAGCCTGGAGGATGAGTTCCAAGAGCATGGGCTCAGAGCAAACTAGAGAAGGGCACATAGTATTCATTTGATTAGTTTCAGAAATAATCATGTCCATTCTGACACATTTCGTTGGTTGCGGTAGTCAAAAAGTTCTGCCAAGATTCAAAGGAAACACACACACACACACTACCCGTTAATAGGAGCACTTTCAAGGTCCGAAAAGAAAAACAGCCTGTGTGATAGAAGATGTATCATGTAGAAAAATAGATGCTGCCTCATCAACCACCAGTCAGGAGAAGACAATCTGTTTTGTAAGGCTAGAGGACTACAGAGAAACCCTGGCTTTTCAAACATGGTGGTCAAGACCGGGGTAGCTAGCTCATGCCTATTATTCCAGCCCTTGGGAAGCTGAGGAAGGATGATTGCCATAAACTTGAGGACAATCTAGGCCACATAGCAAATTCCAGGTGGACTTGGGCTCCAGAGTCTCAAGAAGCCGACACAAAAATAAAACGCCACATAGAAGGGGCAATGTATTGTAGGCAGTTCACTATTACAGGTTTAAAATTTTCTTACACAGCAGAATTTCACATATATGAACACACACCCACACACAATCACCATGACACCCACCCACCCCATTTCCATAGTATGGAACGTTTTGTCTTCCTAGGTGGATGGATCATTGTTAAGAGCTCATTATCAAACATGAGTTGCCATTAACACGGATTGATTAAAAGGGCTAATGAACTACTACCGTATACTCTGGAGATAAGAAAGCAAGAGATCTGGCTTGCACCATTCAATGATCCCTAGAGTTAGGATAAAGGAAGGAGGCAGGAGAGTAGATAACTGAATCCCTCAGGGAAAACCTAGATGGCTAAGGTCAGAAGCAATGACCCACTTGTCACTCTTCACAGTTACTGAATGGTTAAACACACTGTCCATATCCATACTGAACAAAGCTATTGTCCTGGGAGGTAATGACATCATGTTTACCATCTCTTCAAGGACAAGAGGCCAGCTAGTCTCTCAACTGCTCCATCCCCAATGACGCCTTCTGTCACCCCCAGGCCTGCCACATTCATGGCTTCCTTCCTCATGAGTCATCCCCGCTTTCCCTCAGAACTGTCCACACCTCTCTTACTTCATGCACCCCTCAAACTTATGAAAATCTTCACCCTCTCCATCATATTTGTCTTTCTTTTACTTTTTATACATCATGGACTAATCTCTTATTATCTATCTCAAATCACATGGTTCACTTTCTTGTCTTCTTAATTAAATTCTTACCAATAACTGTAAACTCAATTTTCCTTCCTTTAACCATTCATCATTACCCAACCAGGGAAGTCCCTTTGTGTCTACCATCTACTGTGCTTCATTGAGACAGGGCTTGAGTGGAGTGAGGGACAAGAACTGTCTAGCATGGAAAGTAAGTTGGCTAATATTTTAAATCAAACCCCCAACATGGGAATTACTTTAAGCAATACTTGAAAAGCTAAGTTCACTCATTATGGCAAAGCAAGTCAGGGTCCTATCAATAGCAGTGACTGTAACACTTCCTGCTCAAGAGCCCAGAGAACAGGCTGAAGGCTCCAGTATGGAGGATGATGATCTCCATGGCTCTATGTGATGTTTGTACTTCCAGCTGGAAGCCCAACCCTCAACACCAAAGACATGCACAGAGTTCCACCTTTATGGCTACTTTACTAATTCCTCAGCATCTTGCCATTTGTGACTTACTCTTCTTTCAAGGGCTTCCTTAGACATTTTTTTTAACTTTTTTCTTTTTTATATATAAAAAAACAATGGCAGGGTTTTGTGCACTTGTAAGGACAGGAGAGATGGGAGGAGGGAGGAAGAAAGGAGAGAAAGAAACCTACTTGGGGTGGGGGAGGGGCACGTTTCTTCAAGACAGTCTTCCTTCAGAAGAGGAGCAGCTTCTCACTCTGGATTCATTACCCCACAGCTGCAGTCACAGAAACACCCACAACACAAGCGGTGACACCAAACAAACCTGATGCGCATCCTCTGCTAAGTGTGGAGAAAGAGCATGAATTCCTGAGCAGGAGGGGCCTTCCTCTGAAATCTCATAAGACAAGTGTTGTCTTCTGGGATGAAGAAAGAAATGACAACAAATCCTAAATGACAGCTAAGGATCAGCAGTGACTCTGGAGTCCTGGCTTCGATTCTCTTTCCCCTTTCCTGATGGATGACCTGAACCAGGTCCACTTGCTAAGCATCTCCAACAGAGCCTGTCCTTACCAACATCGGTACACACTGAGACCTTCCCCTTCTCTTAAATAAGGAAGGAAAACTTTGCCCTTCTCCTTTTCTGTCCTACTGGCCATTTACCTTCATGTACTAAATCTGTTGTCTCCAGGGTCTGGGAGAAGCAAGATAAGTATAATTCCCCATCACTTTGTGTAGTCTGTCATTTGCCAATCTGGGTGCATGGTGGCTGAGCCCTTCTAACTGCATTAGAAATCATAGCGAGTTGTGGTGGCGACACCACTGTTCCTTCCAGGCAAATGTGAGACAGAGCAGTTGGCTCATTAACATTGCAGCTGCACAGCAGATTAGATCTATTGTGCCTTGCTGCCTGGTGGACACACTTCTGGAATGAGGGCCTGGCATCGCCGGGACATACTTGTACTCTGTTTACAGTCATTCCCGGCACAGACAACACTGCCTTGCTTTTCTGTGTCTGTCTGTATCGACTGGCTGGCTGAAAATATCTCAGGGGGGAGATATTTAGATATCCTATATAACTCTAGAACACACCACACACACACAACTCATAATTGTAGAGTCTCTCCATTCAAAGATAAAAAGAAAATCTTAGTCTTTAATGCCTTTTCCAAGAAAAGAAACTGAAAACTTCCTCAAATCAACCATGGTTTCATAAATACAGGGTTTTGGATTGGTTACAGTCGATCCACAAATCCTTCTGAGAACAAAAGCTTAGTGAGTTTTTTCTTTTAATGCAGCCTTCAACATCATGGCAGGAACCAAAGATGGCTGTTTGATTTTGTTTAACCCTCAGAAATATATTCTCTCTTTCTACAAATATGTCATAGATAACTACATATACATTTTTTTCAGTATTTTTAGGATAAGTACAGAAGATACTTGTGTTGTGACCATCTTTCTTCATAAAAATGAAATTATCTTGACAGGAAGTCTGAGGATATTTCTAAGGCCTCTCTGGGTATGGAGTCTTTGGTCCTCAGAGGGATGCACGAGATGAAACATAGAGAATCATGGGATACAAAACTAACTCATCGCAGATGGAAGAGTCTAGCTGAAGATAGCAAGTGCCTTATCTTGCAGTTGAGGCTGAAAATTAATAATACTTATCACATTTCTAAGTTTGGAACAAAATGAGATATAACAGAGGAGTCAGCAAGATGGGAAGTCAGATGCATTCCTGGTAAAACACACTTAAGAGAGCTTCTCCAATGTGTCACTACAACTACGTTTGCTAATACCTTCTCCAAGTGACATCCTCACCCATCTTGTCGTGGAACATCACAGACAGCCTCAGGCTACTTCCACAGGAAAGGGCAGGGGAGTCATTTGTCCTGTGAATGGCTTAGCTTGTACTTTGTCACTTCTGGCTACGTATTGGAGCCAGGTACTGAGTCCTGAAGAGTCCTGAGGCTCTGAAGTACCCAGAGCTCCCACCACCCTAATGAACTAAAGCATCCTCTTGGGAATGAGTTCTGGACCTGAGCAACTCTTCAAAGCTCCTTATCAACAGTATAGATTTAGAACTGACATCCCCAGATTCATCCAAAGGCAAGCGAGTAAAACGAGCTGAGAGCCCGGTCCTTGATTCCTTCTCTTGAGTTCACCAATCATGGGACTTGATTTCTTCTCAAGGACATATGTAAGGAATAGACTGGCCACTTCCTAGGCCTAGGCTTTGAGACAAGCATGGCAGAAATACACCTGGGCAGGTGATGGGCCATCTTTCTTTTTCAGATACTTTTGGAATCCAGAAGGGACAACTCAAATGGTGGCAGTAGCTGGACTTTCAGACTTGTGTCTCAGGATTAGCGCAATCCTCTCAATCCCCTACCTCATGCCATCTCTCTGGGGCAGCAGATTGTTCTGTCTCGTCTTCACTCAGGCATTTATGCACCATGGAAAGCTGAGATTTAATTCTTCATCCCCTCTGGCAACTGAATCTCAATTTTAGGCAGCTAGTCAACACATCAGGAATCGACCAAAGCAAATGACGTTGCCTCTCCACAGCAGGCTGGCCAGGAACCATCTAGAATTCATTACTGTTCTTGTTTGTTTACACACTAGGAACAGAAAGTGCTGTGAGTTACTTGGACATACTTCTTTTTCTGTAAATTAGTTTCAAACTATGCTTCAAGTCAATAGGCCAGCTTTAGAAGGTTTGATTTGCTTCCTCTCCTTTTTCTGGGAAGTAAATATGTAAGTTGGTCCATTTACAGAGCATATGCTGCACATCACAGCTTGATTTAGGAAAATCTAGCCCCACCTGTCAGTGCTTGTCTTCACTTACAGAGTCATTTTAGCTTGCCTTTTGCTTGATTGATAATTAACAGGATCATCGTTCCCATCATCCCTTTCTGATCAGAAGACACTGGACGACCTTTACCAAAAAATGACTAAAGTTTAAATGAAACTTTTTAAACTAAAATCACTTCTCAGGTAATGATGTTGAATATTGCTTCATTTTGTCTCTTACTTCTGAAGGAGGGCTCTGCTACCAAGGTTAAATGTGGTAAAGAGTTTGAGCAACAAAGCAAGAGTAACACCTCTCCTGGGACTGTTATCTTAAATCCGAAAGAAACCTAGCTGGTCATCACCAGAGGCAAGAGGAAGGAATGGGAAATTAAGAACTCTAATCATTGCACCACGACTAAGGGAAACTTCCAAAAGAGCAGGAGTGACAAGCCACTCTATTTCTCTACCTTCTTAGTAGAAGCAATAAAGAAAAATAATAATAAAAATCCAGCTATTATAAAGGTCATATAAGTGTCAAGGAGCTCTAGGAACAAGTTGTAAGTTTGGTGAGTTGATACAAAGTGACTATATTCTCAGGCATATGACAAAAAGAGAGAGTAATGAGCACAGTATGCTGACTGCTGACCCTGCCACATGACCCACTGCAGAAGCCAGAGGTGGGAAGGCCTCATCTACAGAGATGAAAGAGTCACTTTCTCTTCTGGCTCATGCCGTTTTAATTCTAGCTCTGTTCATATGATTCTATACTTTTAATTGGAATCACATTAATATCACCACTCTTCCTCCAGACCTTGAAAATACACCAAATTCTTTAGAACATCTGGTTTGCCCACCATACTTCCTTTGGACTGTTCACACCCCTCAATGTGACTAGCACTACAGGGCTCTGTGGTAATAAGCCAGTTGTTCCATTCCAGAACACCCTTTTCCTTTCACAAGAGATGAAAGCAAATTCACTATATAAGTACCTTAAACTTCCAGCGTGCAGCTGTGAGGATTCAGGACATTGGGCCTAATACCGCTGGATCATTATCAGAAATCTGGAAAAGATCCTGGGTTTGTCAGGGTTCTCAAGAAAGAGAGCTCTAAAAGGATCTATAGAGAGATAGATGTAAGTAAATATGATAAGTGATAGCCAATTGGCAGGTAGATTGATTCATTATAGGAATGAGCTCCTGTGATTGTGGCAATGAGAAGTTCCATCATCTTCTACCTATAGTTCAGCAGGTGAGCTGTTCACATCAGGTAGGATGGGCCTTCCTTACCCAGTCAACTAATGTCCATGACTTCCAGAAACACCTCAGTGGACAACAAGAAACAATGACTTCTCAAATATGTGGATGTCTCTTAATCCAGTCAAGTTTACACCTAAAATTAACCATTATGGTTATTCCACCTCCCTCTGCAAAGACAGAATGAAGCAATGAGATATTTGATTTTGAAGTCCCTGACTACCAGCAAAGGAAGACAGAAGCTAGAAAAGGGATACTTCCGTTGTTCAACTCAGATGCTTGAGAGTAACTGACCATCTCCAGGTCAGTGATGGTACTAGCATCCACAGACAAGATTAAGATGGAGGTTAGAGAAATGTCTCCATGGCTAGGAGCATGTGCTGCTCTTACAGAGGTTACAAGTTCAGTTCCAGCAACTTCTTGTAACTCCAGTTCCAGGAGATCATACACCCCCTCTTCCAGACTCCACAGGCATCCACCCACATGTGGCAGATAGTCACACAGAAACAGTCTCTCACACACGCATACATAATTAAAAAATAAAGAAAATGTTAAAGATATAAAAATCAAGTGTGACCCTGCCTTGAAGAGGTTCACAGTCAGATGTAGACCCTGTGAGTGAGCATTCTCAGCCCAGCCTTGCAGTGCAGAGACATGTGAGGGAGACAGCTATCAGTATGTCTTCATCAATTTCGTTAAAGGAAGCAATTTTTCAAGTTCTGTCTTCACTTATATGATTTGGGGGGTGGAAAGGGGAGAATTTAATAAGCATCCTGTCCCCAGATACAGCACAACTATTAACAAAGGTAAAAACTGAAGTCTAAATTGAAGAACAGTATCAATATTTAATCACAGCAGGCTAAGGGTTGCTGAAACTAAAGATATTAAATGTAATTGAAACAAAGCAGCCAGATTCCCAGTATGGAGTAGGAGGGCTAGGAAAGAACTGTTCTCTGGCTGTCATAATCTCACAGTTACTGGAATATTCCCTAAGCAGATTGTGCCCATTGCAGACACACCAGAGCAACATGGTAAGGAGGTTTCATGTGCAAAGGATGAACAGGCAATTTCACTTCATGTAACAAATCAGACTGTAAGTCATACAACACTAAAGTATTTTCTTCCTAAAAGAATGAATTGAACAGATGGATAATCTAGCCAGCATCCTAATAAAGGGAAATAATGGTGACTGGGAACACTCTGAAACATTCAACGTGCTAATTTGGGAGTTCTAGATGCCATATACCAGAAAGTCAATGAAATGCCATTATTAAATATCTCTAATACATGAGCCATATTACATGGAGTATAAACTCATATTTTTATAATTGTTGTTTATCTCAGACCTAGTATTCATAATCTCAAAGGACATTTCCAGAAGCTAATATTATAAGTGTATCCCAGAGAGTGTTGTGTGAGGGTTCTGCTTCCTATAAAAGTATCACCTTCATGGCAGCCCCTTCCCACACTTCAGTTTCATAACCGGGCTCATTCTGCACACTGTTGTTAACCTGGGGCTTATAAGACCCTTTCATAGACATCAAATTAGAAATTCCTCCTGCTATGAGTTTGGTAAATGCTACCTATATTCTTTATTGTTTCCTTGTAAATGCCAACCTAGTTTGCAGTCTAAATATGGCTGTCTGTGTATGTGGATCCAACTGATGATGGGTGGATGGAGAACAGAGGATGTGCATATGTAGAACGATTAATAAAAACTCAAAGACAGATATTGGGGTTCAACCTGAAGGTCAGAAAAGCAAAACAGCCTGCCACTGAATCTTCCCTCTACCTCAGTCCAAAATGGTGATCTTATCTATAGGAATCTCAGAATGAGACTGTGTTTGAGAGCTGTCTCCTCCCATCTTATATTCCTCTCTAGGACTGGGATGAAAGGTGTGCACCACTACTGCCCAGTTTCTATAGCAAACTAGTGTGGCTACTGGGATTAAAGGTGTGTGTCACCACTGTCTGATCTGTAAGGCTGGCCAGGGAGACTGTTTTACTCTCTGATCTTCAGGCAAACTTTATTTATTAAAATACGGATGAAATATCACTACATATGTATGTATGTATGTATGTATGTATGTATGTATGTATGTATGGATGGATAGATGGATGGATATGATAGTCTCAGACTGATTACTACTTGCTTTGTACATTCTGTGTTTAAGATCAATAGCCATATTCTTGACACATAGTCAGAAGCTGGCCTCTACAGGTACAAACCATTTGCATAGGCATGCTTCCATTATTCTTTACTCTTCTGGTGACAACAGACATAGAACCAATAAAGAACTGTCTTGCAGATAAGACTTCTCAACATAAGGCACAGCATCTTGGGCTATGGCCCGTTCATTACACCCATACATTATTAGACATACATGACGACACCATAGGCAATCATACGCTCCTACGCACAAGGCTGAAGTAATATGAAGTGAATCAGGAGCAAAGTTTGCTATCCTCATACTTTTCTCTTTTCCAGAACTGTACTGAGATGTGATACTCAAATTATGGAGCCAAAAACACGTTTTGCAATCTGCTGGACCGAAGTTATTTAAAGACTGTTTTTCCCAAGAAAGAGAAAAATTATAAGGAAAAGATACGTACATGTTAACATAGTTCACTTCAATACATTGAAATGTTCTCATTTCCCTTAGCAAATGTTGAAACATTTGGCAAGACACAAAACTTTTTTGTTTCTCTATATTCCCGTCTGTAAAGATGCAAGGAAAAGGTGATCTAAGTATCATACACATTATATATACTGGCAAACAAGTTGAACACTGAGCTGAGACTATATGTCAAATTTAAAGATATTTTTGAGCTAAAATTGATGAACACTTAAAAATTGAATTACAAAATCCCCTTCTTTTAATTATGTAAGAGAACCAAATTCTGCTATATATATTTGTTATGATCTTAGTTCTTGAAGATGGGGAGATGGCTTTGTAGTTAATGGCACTCACGGCTCTTATAGAAGACCCAGGTTCAGCTTCCAGCACCCGCATGGTAGCCCACACTATTTGTAACTTCAGTTCTGGGGATACAGGAGATATAATGCTCTCTTTTGATCTCTTAGGCATCAGGAACGCACACATGATATACATACATAAACACATTGATTAAAACACTCAAACATAATAAAAACAAATGAAAAAATAAATGTAAAATACATTTTTGAAAAGATACCAATGTACAATGTGTTTACATGAATGCTATAAGGGTCTAACAGTTGAAGGGTTTGTGTGACTTGAAGTGACAACCAAGAGTTTTTAGGGTTTTGAGTGGGGCAGTTGCTGATGACTCCATAGTGCTCTGACATCTTTCCTGCCTGTACATTGTGGGATGGGATGTTTCAGGGTGTCAGACAGCACATACTCTATCTTCACTACCAGCAAATGACCCATCAAGATTCAGAAATGTGTGTGGCCTTACTCTGGCACAGACTGAGTAGAGAGAAAAGCACTCTGGGGTTGTCAGATAAGAGAAGAGTAATGCCTTTGAAAGGCTAAGTGGGGCAAGAATCTATAATTTGGAATTGAGTTTAGAGTGGAACTTTCCATAGAACAACAAAGCATTGCTTGACAAATAATTCAATCATCTGGTTTTATAGAGACCTTAGGCATGATGTAATACAATCCCATATTGTTACATATTAGGTTACAAGGGCTCAGGGAAGTTAACTCACCTGCCAAATCACATTGCTAATAAATGAAAAAGGAAGAAATGTTATTTTGAGTTGGATCCAAATTCTGTACATTTTCTCACCATAATAAGGAGCCTGCTCATGATCCAGAATTACCTGACACTTCCAAAATCCCCTCCAGCCAGAGAAGTCCTAGCTGAGTTGGCTGCAGCCCCCAAATATTGATCCTCAGATTCCCTTAATCAGTTACTTGCACACTAAATTGCAAGTCTCCATGTAATGTTTCTTTTTGCTGGGAAATTGAAACTAATTCAAGACTGACATGGTAATAAGACTGACAGGCTATAGGGAACATCCAACTACAAAGTAGAATGTCAATGTTCTACTCTGGAATACCATCTATATGTCCTCATCATGACCTGATCAGCAGGCAAGGATGGACCATTTCACACAGGCAGTGGGATGATTAAGGTAGAATCATCACGTCACTAGTGAAAGCTATCCTAACAGATGAGGTTATCAGGAAAGAGAGAAGTTTCTGAACTTCTAACAAGTAGTCCAGATGGCCTAGTATGACAAAATCCCTGGCAGAGGAGACCAGGAAAGAATAAGCAGAGGAAAGTAAGGACTCTAGAGTTTCTGCAGAGGTACCTGAAAATCCAGACTAATGTTGATTGGGTTAAAGTCTGTTGACAGCTAAAAACTTTCAGCGGCTTGTCAAGTGGTGGCGGGGGGGGGGGGATGTTGGCTATATTAGTCTGATAGGTGGGGTGGAATGTACGGGTAGTGAATTGGAGGCCATTTGGAATTGAATTGGAGGAGCTATGCAAAAGAGCAGATGAAGAAAATATTTTTAAATAAATATAATAGGATGGGAAATAGACGTTAGGATTACATGAGCTTTATGGAACATTTTATTTCAAAACAAGAATAACAGGACTAGAAATTGAGAAGGAGATGCATGAATGGAGCCTGGATGAGTGGAGAATCTCTCAAAAGCAGAGTGCAGATGCGATCATCCCGAACTAGAGTTCTCCACCCATCTTTTTCAGGACAGGGCTGGGGTGCACGGTGAAGTGCCCTTGAGTGACTTGCTCTAGGAAAGATGTTCAAAGAAGAATCAAAGAGACCTAGAGGATATCTGGTTAAACACTTGTTCTCTCCGTCTCCTCTACCTGATGCTACACACGGGTACCACTGGTTACTCAAAAAGGAAAACTATCACCTTGCTACACAATAAATATCATACATGTACCCAGAAGCAGGACCTCCCCCATCATCACTAAGGAGAAACATCTTAAGACAGGCAAGAGAGAAGGTTGTCATGAAATAGCAGCATCTGAGCAGAAGGGCACCCTGAGAAAGTCAGACATGTCAAAAAAAATGACACATAGAGATGCACTTAAAATAGCAGCAATGTAAGACAGGATTCAAGCATGAGGCAGTACCAATTACAGCACTTAAATAAAAACCAGTGTTAAGTAATTTTGCAGAGTGGACAATGTGTGGAACTAATGCACGAACCAGAAGATGTAGCTCAGGAATTATCTACAAAATGCAAGACGGAGGGACATGGAGAACAAATTCAGGAAGGTTAGTGTGTATTTAACAGCAGATAAAGCAGAAGAAAAGCTAAGAAATTACAAAACACCAAAGGATAAGGAAAGTCATAATATCTTACAGTGATTTCTTTAAAGATGATCTACAAGGAGATGCAAAGGTAAGATTCATCACTACTCCCATTTGTTTCAAGAAAACGATGGAGATTATTTTTAAAGCAGTAAGAAAAAGTCCCTTTGGAACAACAATTTCCTTTCCCACCATGCTACCATTTCATGTCTGAGGACTAAACAGAGATAGCTTCAGAAATAAAGTCTCTAAAATTCCACTGCTCTAAATATGCATTATGAATTCAGGTGAATAAAAAAATAAAGGGGGTTGCATAAAGATGGTCAATTGGTCCCCTAAAGCTGCTTCTTTTTTTGTCCTAACATCTTGACCAAAGGATAACAAAGGCTAGCCACAGAGGGTGGGAAAGGAGTAACCGATATCTGAACTGTATGTGGTGTAAATCAGATGGACAATGGGGAAAACAGTTTTGAGGCTCGAGAAAACTGAATGCCAAGCAATCAGGAGGAAATCCAACAGCAAACACAATTTATACCAGCACCTCCAAAAGACTCAATAATTGGTGACATCAAGCATGCTAGAAGCAGGGTAGACGAGAAAAAGCTAAATTAATGAAGATTGGTTGAAAACCTATTTAAGATGTTGTCAAATCCTCTCACTGGCTCAGGTTAACTCACTGATAGGCTTTCCATCACTCTGACAATGGCCTGGAGGTTTGTATTTTGGGAGAATAGAAGAGCAGCAGCCTGCACTTGTGGCTGCCGGTTCAGCCAGCACAGGAGTCAATGCGCTGGAAACATCGCGTTTAAGTGCATTCATGCGTACTGCGTACCTACAACCCTAGGTTCTTTACCCTTTTAGATAATTAATGTTTCTTTACCCTTTTAGATAATTAAGGGTACATAGTGATGGGTTTTGATAAGGCATTTTCATACCTGAGTCACTCTACCTTGTTCCTGCTCATTCCCCTCTGCCTCCTGCCATGCCTCATCCCACTGTCCCCCTGAAGCAGGTCTTTTCTAGCTTAATTGTGTCTTAATTTGCATGCCAGATATGATATAAAGATTTGATCCATGCATCACTGTGTAATGACCAAAGAATTTATTTAACATTGCCATATTCTTTAATATTGAAACAAATCTTGACCATCACACAATACTTAAACATATTTAGGGGCTATAGTTATAAGGAAGTATATTCATATACATCCATATTATATACATACTAAGTGTATTCGAGTAATTGTTCTATCATCTTATCATTAATTTCTACCTAGACCTTTTGGTTCCTTTCTCCTAATTTGCATTGGTTTTGCTTAGTTTTGGTTTGGTTTGATTGCTTTCTGGCCTTGCTCAGTAGTCCAGCCTTGCAACAAATGCATTTGGTTTGTGACTCATGGAGCTCTTGCCTCTGCCCCCTAAGTGCTGGATGGATTACAAACCTGAATTATTACACTTAGCTCCAAGTCATCTGATCATTTAGTGCACTAGAGCTTATTACTTCTTGACGTTTGAGTACCTGTTATCTAAATTCTTATTATGGTACACCCAGTAGGATTCAACCCACTGCTCTGCTAACCCCAGTCTAGAAGCTACAGTGAGCTCCAACATTTGTACTACTCAGGAAAGGTCAGTGGGGATAAAACAGAAGAAAAGATTAGGAAGGCAGAAGGTAAGAAGCTAGCGATTCTTGCTATTGTGACCAAAACCTGTGTAGCAAGCTGATACTTTTTTTTTTCCTTTTTGGGTAGCCAGGCAAAGTCCTCCAGTGATAGCTGAGTGTATGGCCAGGCAGAGGAGGTGAGGAGGACAAGTGTACAATCAGATACCATCTAGGTCTCTTGATTCTTCTTTGTGCATCTTCCAACCTAGACTAGACCACTCAAGGCAACTTCATCTTCATCTTGCATTCTAACCCTCTCCTGAATGGGGTGGGTGTGGAACTTAACATAAAGTTAAGGGAAAAAGACTTGACTTTTGGCTCACAGTTTCAGAGAATTCAGGCAATAATCCTTGGTGTTATTGACTCAGTCTATGATGAGGCAGAATCACACAGTAGTGTGACACTTTTCCTGGGGCATCATGAACAAACATCTTCTCACCCTAGATCGATAATCAATAGCACACTAAAGCAAAAATATCATCAGTGCTATGTGGTGAACACAGAATTTTTTTTTTTTGGATTACCTACAGTAATATAGATGAATGAAAGACATCTGCACCATCTGAATACTTCATCACAGGTGGCAATACTCAAAAGCTGAAAATCTGAATCTTTCTGCATTACTTATAGGTGTCTCAATAGGTCAGAGAATCTCTTCTCCTCTATAGTCCTTACTGGTAATATAACCTTAGGAAAGGAGGGCTTTGTGAATCTGGTAAACTTCAGGAATTTATTGAGACTTGTGAGGTTTTGTGTTTTTTTTCTCTGAGTTTAGGAAGTTTTTTAGAATTTCCCTGGCTTCCTTCTTCCATGGTATGTTTCAATTGGGAAGAAATTGGTACATAACACTCAATCTCTTATACTAACTCTTACATTATTTCTGCTGCCTCTTCTTCAATGCCCCCTGAGCCTTGGAGGTGGTGATAGAGAAGTCTGTCTAAAGCTAAGCATTGTGCCATTATCCCATAGTAACAGCCACTTTTTCTGAGGAACTTTGCTAATAGTTATTTGCTTCTGTGGATACTATCATTTGCAAAAGGAATTTTCTCTCATAATCTATTGCAGCTAACAACAGTCATCTATAGGCATATGCAAGCAAGTTTGGAATCCAGTTTGAGAGACATATTTCACTGATTTAAGAAAACAATGACTGCAATTTGTTCACCAGTGCTGACCAATGATTGCTCTAACCAATGACTTTTGTACTAACTTAGATGGTATACATAAAATTCCCTCTGTTGAATGGCCCTTCAATCCAAATGGAAAGCAGTTGGTTGCACCCTGAACAATTCATGCCACTATTGCACCTTCAATGACATCTTGCTGGAGATTTTGATATTGTAGCATTCAGGATCCACAGTCATGTAGAAACGCTAGTGACAATCCCCCAGCAGCCAACATGACACCTTCTGTCACTATAAAAACCAGCCAATAGGGAGAGCGCTTTCAGTTCAGTTCTAACTTTATTTCGCCTTCTGTTAATGTCAAAGCTTTTGGAGCCTTCATCATTGGGGACTTAGTGTCTAATTTGGGCATATAACCAACAACACTAGCAATATCCTTCATAGTTTAGAAAGCCTCAGATATCTATCTGGTTAACAACACATTCAGGGAAGAAAGCTGCCCAACCTTAAGTTAAAACTAGTCATTTTCTATAAATACTGTTGTGTTATCATATCTATCATCTGATATTTATTGCCCCTGATACTCCTGGGAACACCAGACTCCAAGGCAGAGTGTGTTCCAGCATTAACTACATTGATAAAAGAAAAATAAATCCATAATTCAATGTGAGGCTTCCTGTCACTGTGCATGGTCCTCATTGCAGGCACTCTGGCTACCCTGCAGGGAAGCAGCCAGAGAGGCTCCCATACCTGTGCACTTCCTTGCTCTGCACTGGGGAGGAGAATGGGGATTCACTTGCACCTCTCTGCTTTCTGTTTTCCTTGTTCCAGTGATGAACTACTCAAGGGACTTAAGGTTTTACAAAGGCTCATCAGTTGCACCTTTGGTCTTTGAGCATATATTTTTTTCTTATGGACTCTGACTTAATGCCAATCGAGCAACATTTATCTCTGAACAGTGCAGATGAGCCACAAAACGGAACAAAGGGCTCCACAGAGCAGTTTGTGTGTAGAAAATAATATGACTGACATTGGGCATCCAGTGGGGCCATGAGACAGCTAATAATGGCTGACATTAGATGCCCAGGGGACCTGGGGGGCAGTAAAATAATCTGTTTTGTGGCTGTTTCTGGAAGAATGCCATGTTTGTGCAGATTTCATATAAATATGGTACAAAATTGGATCAGAAGTATGAGCATTCTCCTTTGCTCTTTGCCCCTTGCGATTGTCAGCCAGCCTGTGTGCCTACCTGCTACCTGTCTAATAGTCTGTGTAGGAGTGCCCATAGCTACCTGTGTATTGCCTGTATGTGTTAGCATGTGCCTGGGTATCTGCCAGTAAATAGAGTATGATTTATCTGCCTAGTACCTCTCACATTCTCTTCAACTTTCCAGCGACCTATGATACTCCTCTGTTCCTGACATTGGAGCTTGAACTTCACAGTCCTTTTGCTTAGATTTCCTTCTTTACATATGTTTTTATTTGCTTTGGCATCTTGTGAGCCTGATTCACATGCTACTCTATGTGATTTAAGTCCACTGAACTCACTGGATGTCATAAGGTTTATGTCCTATCATACTGCTGAACAACACAGCCAGGGCTCCATATCTCTTAGTGAATTGTTTTTCTCAGTTCTCTAGTGAACATAGTCTTATTTGGCCCTGTAAATTCAATATCAACCAAGCACTCCTTCTTGTCTGCCCACTTCTCTTAGCAATGCATGTCCTCCACCATTGACTTCCAGTCTCTGGGATCTATGCTGGTAAGAACAAGCATCTACAACGGCTCCTGTAAACCAGTCCGTCGGGGACCGATTCCCTTCCAGCTTCTTTGGTTTATGTCCTCTTTGCCTCAAGGAGTTGGGCATGGCCACAGTGCTACATTTCTCTACCTTTGTATCACTTAAACCTATCCCATTTCCCCCCATGTCCCACAGCCTCACAAGTCAGGCGGCAAGGGTCTGTTGTGTTGATTATTCAAACAATCATCCCAGTTCAAACAGTTCAGATGCCGAGGATTTCCTGGTCACCATAGATTTTGTTTTGTTTTGTTTTGTTATGTTATTTTTTGAGACAAGGTTTCTCTGTAGCTTTGGAGCCTGTCCTGGAATTAGCGCTTGTAGATCAAGTTGGCGTCGAACTCACAGAGGTCCACCTCTCTCTGCCTCCCTAGTGCTGGGTTTAAAGGTGTGCACCACCACCGCCCAGCTGCATCATACATTTTTTTTATACTGGGCCATTGTCAAGGTCCTTTGTCTGTGCTGAATTAGAATTTCCCTTTGTCTCTACTAAAAGTCAGAGCTATAGGCTGTCTTCTCTCGCTTCTGCCATGCCCCCTTCCACGTTGTCTGTTATTAAGCCCCTGACTGAGTGTTGAATCATGAACTTTTCCTTCTTCTCTGTTAAAGATTGGGCTTGAGAGGCATCTTCTGTTTCCTCTACTGTGTTGTCTTCCTCCTCGTTTGGTTTACAAGTCTGGTTACAAGTTTTGGAAACCAGACAGTGCTTGTCAGCACAAATCTAACTTGTATTCCCTTTTCTTCCTCCACCCCCAGCCATAACAAATGACAGTCCATCTCCTCCATCTCGTTCTCTCTTTTCTCTAAATTTCCTAACAAATCAGAGGCCAACAGAGAGGATGCCAGCCTCACTTTTTCTCACTGTGATTCTTTTCTTTCACAAGCAAATTTCCACCAACAATGGTCTCGGCTCAAGTCAAATATGTTGATACCTATAACAGTGCAACCTCCATGGAAACCTGCTGACATTCTCATCATTTTACTCTCAGCGACTGGAAAATTTGTCCTAAACCTTCAACCATTCTCAAGCAGTTTCCACAAAGTAAACCATACATGCCAAACCACGTAGTAAACTACGCGTGCCAAACAGCCATGCCACTCAATGCTTCACAGAGGCAGACTCTCAGTTTGGGATACACACCATGAACACACTGCTTTCCAATGGCTCAGAAACTTAAGCATCTCACTACATATAGCAAAACCCATTCAACCCATGTCCGAGGACGAAGACAGATGGACATTATCAGGACTCCCCCCAAAAGTGTGCCACTTTCCCACCGTTCATCCTCGGTTGCATTTCTTGCTCCATAGCCAAGACTGTGCAATCACTCCTCTTAAACTCATTTTTGTTACTGTTAGTCCTTGTCCAGGTGCCAGTTGTATAATGTGATACCACTGGTGAGATAGGAACAAAGCTGCTCACCCTAAATACCTCACCAAAGTCCAACTTAATGAGCCACTAATTTTATTAGGGTCACTTACAAGGGTATGGGTGAGCAATTATAAGCACATGGACAACTCAAAGGCATCACGGAAAGTCCACCCTAGCATGGGTGACAACTCATGAAAGCTGAAACCCTGGAACTCTCTGGGCAACATGTCAGAGAGTCTCTTCTCCCCAGCAAGACTTACTGCTTATATAATTTTGGGTAAGGACAGGGACTTATGAATCTGGAAAGTTCCAGGGATTTCCTGGGATGTCTGTGTTTACTTCCTGAAACATAAGAAGCCTCCCTTCAAAACATGCTAAGTCTTAAAGAGCTTTTCTCCAGGAAGGGATGGTTCAGTTTGGAGGAAAGTGCTGTGCAACGCAGTGCGAACATGCAGATGAGGAGTTTCTTTTCCTCCTGGTCAAAAAGAAGCAAAACGGAAAGGCCCAGGGACAAGGTCCAAGGACAAAGGGCAGGCCCTCAATGACCTTCTCCATGGGCACAGTCTCCTACAGTTTCCATCACCTGACAAAATATACCACCAGCTAGAACCAAGACTTCATGGCCAGAGCGCCTGGGAAACGTTTCCTATCGAAACCACAGCATAGGGTTTCTGGAGACAACTCTCAACCACCTCTCGGAAACTTGGGAGCCACAGGGATAACATGAGATGAACTGAGTTGTACAGAATGCCTGGCATATGGTGAGGCATAACATAAAGAGACGTCTTGATTATTGATGATTTGTTACATTGAATAATTGATTCATCTGCTCTCTGTAACAGCAAAATGAAAAGAAGGGACCACAAGGAGATGGAAATGGGGGATCCAAGCCACTCCCAGTCACTATGTCAGGATCCTTGCCTTCTTCACCCCCTAATTTTTATAGTAATTCAGTGCTGCGTCACTTCGCCCCTAATTTCACAGACGATGAAAATGAAACTTCGAGACAAAAGAAACTTTGCAAAGCTAGTAAGTGGCTGGGTCAAGACTACTGTCTGTCTACTGGCCCACCCAAGGTAGGCGCTTTCCAGTTCATACAGAGTCTCATTTTTATGGCATTTGCTTCTCCTACTGATGGAACCTTCCAGAACAAGCAGCACACCGCACAATCCAAAATGAAACAAGCTGACTACTCTCAGAAGCCCAGCAGCAAAGGTATTCCACGGGCATTTATTCTCCAGCTGCCTCCTGCTAAGGGACTATCAGATTACAGAATTTGGCCTGGAGGCTTTCAGTCCCCTCCCCTTTTCCATTCCTTCCTAAGTTAGTTTTCATTTCATAACAGTCATTAGGGGAGCTCTGGGAATGAAGTGTAAAAATCTCCCCTCACCTCCGAGCCCTGGCTGGCAGCAGCTCCTTGCAACTCCCGCAATCAGCGCTCCATTTAAGCATCAAAACCTCATCAATTAGGCCTCAATGTACAGGGATCACGTGGCTTACTGGTCACGCTGAGCTGGCTGTAGAGGAGTACCAGAGGCCTCATTACCAGCCTTAAGCTTTTGTAAAATTCCTGAATAAGCAGCCCGTGGAGTGTCTGCAGAAGGGCCATTTTTTTTTTCAAAACTAAAAAAAATCCCTGGCTTTAACAACCGCTTTTAGGGACAATTTAACACTGTGGGTTGCCAGCTGTGTTAATGCCTGAGCCCCCCCCTTCATGGTGTCATGCCTTGAGAAACAGCCCGCAGATGTAGAGTCCAGCCCCCTTTCTCAAGAAAAGTACACCTTTCTTAACATTCTGGGCCCTGTGTGCCTTTCCTGACGTCTGCGCCTCATGGCCGAAGGCCAAGGACAAAGCAGTTTTGTCCTAGTTGCTTCTACCTGCTAATTCAGGGGGTTCATCTGATACATAAATGACATCTGTATCCTAACAAGTGAACTGGTTGGAAATAATAGGAATAGGGAGTGACATAGGTTAATGCCTAGTGTCCCCTAACCTTGTGGTGGCGACAGAGGTAAAATGGAGAGTTTGGGGCTATGTAGCCTGGGATCACTCCCCTGAAGAGATGCCCAAAGGTATTGTCTGCCTACCCAGCCAGACCCTTGAGGGTGCTTCTGTAGGTTAAAGACCCAGGAACTGCATCTTCTGTTTGCTCAGTGTCTGATTAGAGTCTGGGGCATTAACACATTGACCAAGTTCTCCTTACCCCTAGCAATCAACTAGACTGCCCATGTGGTGTTTTATAGTGAAAAATGTATTTATCATGTGTGTGCTGCGGTCTGTCCTTTTGCTCCTCATTCTCTCCTCTCCGTCTTGCTATTACTTAAGTAAAACAGCAAGAAAAAATAAAATAAAAACAGAGGATTGGAATCTACTTCAAAGTCATTAGTCTATCCAGAAAATTGAACATGCAACTCTACCAAAAAAAAAAATTAGACTAAGGTCATCATTAGGACTTTTAAAAAGTATTTATGCATAGAAACTGTTCATATAGAAATATAGTATCTGGGAAGAAAAAGACCTAAATGCTCACAAAGAGAAAATCTTTAATTCTCATTTAAATTCAAATTTAAGTTTAAACTAAGATCCATGATGTAGAAATATTATTGGCCCTCCAATTAACCAATTAAGCAAAGACTTTATTTTCCTGAAATATGTTAGACAAAATGCTACAGACAATCTCTTTGCAGAAATGTAAATTTTGGGTATATTAAGTACTTCCTGAAGGTTTATTGGCAATGGGCAATCAAATAAAATGAGAATTAATATTGCTTAGATTGTGGTTTCAAACTTAAAAAATTATCTGATTCTATGTATGGGGCAAGGGATGTGCAAGTTGAACCTAAGACTTCAAAGGTCTTGGCCCTTGATGGGGTATTTAAAGCCAAGGTGGAGCCATTTAGGGTTCAGTAAGAAGGCTATTTTCAATGAATGTAAGTTTATCAAAATACTTAAAAACATTCTTAACTATACATCTTTACTACTTAAGTATTTGTGTGTGTGTGCATTTAATCACCTATAGAAGAAATAAGGAAACAAATGATTACAGTATGTGTATACATATATATGTATATATATACATATACATACACACACACACACACATATATATAGGGACAAATCAAACCTGGAAATCAAACCTGGACTTCCACTAGATAAACTGTTGAATGATGAAGAAAAATCTATTTTCATAAAAGTATTCAGAGTCAAAAGTGCAAAAGAAAGGATAACATTTTGCTCTTTGTAGCCTCCAGTTAATGACTGGATCAATGCATAGAACATCAACACATGCTAGGACTGTGTAATGATACAGGATCACACATTGTGTGGCCACCAGTGGAGGGTTGAACAAGATGACATTTATCACTTGAAAAACTGCTAAGGGGACAGAGTTGAAACCTAATTCACTGCTGGGCCAGGCTAAACAGTTGCAGGGCATACAGAGGACAAAAGATAATGCTGACCATCACCAGCAATAGGCAATCAGTAAATTCTGCTATGGGGAATTTTCTTTCTAATAGATAAATGTAAGGGCAAGACAAGAGCATTTTAATGCCTCTGCATGTGCCCTTGGGTAGTTAAACTATGTAAAAGTCTAAGAATGTGCTTCCTTGAAGGTCAGGGTAATGACTCTTCAGAAGGAAGGGGGTTTGTGGCTTATGAGGAGGAGCAGTGTAGGGCTGGAGTCCTATGAGTTTTCTTAACTATTTGGAGAAGGGCATCCTTATAGTAAGCTATATATTTTTGCATGGCTCTCTGTCTCTTTTTAAATGTTTACAACAAAAGGTTAAAATATACCGAACTCATCATTGCGTTGGCAATAAAACAAAGAAAATACATAAGTCCAAAACTGGAATATAAAAGAGACTTCAGAGTGCCAAATGAGGATTGAAGTCAGCTTCCTGCCCAGGGCAAATGCAGAATCTTGATGGGTGGGCAGCATGGGGTGCCAGGCTGGTAGTAACCCAGGTTTTCCATCAGAAGCAGATTAAAATCCTACCTGAAAGAGAACATCTTTAGCTTAGCCATCTGAAGCTTCCCACAGATAGAGTTCCAGAGGGCATGAGCCCTAATAAATGTGCCCAACTCATGAGAAAACAGAACCCCCTGAGCAGGAGGCAGCAGAAGTGGGTAGCAGCAGAAACAAGCTCACAAAGAGTCCAAACAGTGGATCTTCATAGATAATAAGTGTGCTTAGTGTGTCTATAAATACAACACTGAATGGCTGACAAGTGGAATTTTTTAAAGCATATAATAAAATTTTAGTAATGAAAAATAAATAAAACCACAATTTATGACCTGAGTAGAGGGGCATCCAACTCATTTCAAGCATGATGAAACAGCTAGTGGCAAAACAATGCTCATGCCAACATGTGAGAAACCGGAAAGGAATTTATGCAAACATCTGTGTGAAGGCATCTCAGGAAATAATCAGCTCATCTCCCCCTCCTTGATGAGGAAGAGTTTTTGGAGAACAGAAAATCTTAGGAAGAACTGAACCCTTAATATTATGCAGTGATTTTTTTCCTCCACTTTTTTTTTTGCTAAGTCTGGTGTCCTAACAGAGGAATGCTACCTCTAGACACAGAAAACAGATGTGCAATGAAAATAAAAAACCTGACTTGAGGTGCCTAATCCATAAAGAAGGAAGAATAGGTGAAGATGTGAACACTTTCTCTTCAAGACACAAAAATTCCATAGCTGCTGAAGGTAGAAGCATTTAGCCACTGCCAAAGATGAGAGGCAGTGTAGGCAAGGTCCTAGAGGACATCCTGGCTATGCTGTGAAAAGCCTGCGGCAGGAATACACCAGAGACAAATAAAACAGAACCAAGCACTAAACACTGTGGAAGACAGGGAAGACAAAGTGTTAGAGCCTGAGGATCAGGGATTTGCTGTGGGATTTTTGTATCTTAGTAACATCAAAATCTATATGCATAAGGTTTCACGAATATAACTGTCCAAATGTGAGCTGAACAAGGACGAGACCAATGAGCATTCCAAACCAAATGGAGAAAAACCTATAAGACTTCAACCCTACACAAAGGTAACTGAGGAAATCTGGAAACGGAAGCCGTAGCTTTCCCCCTGAGAAGGGCACACTATTGGTTGTCAAATAGTCAGCCCTGAAAACATGCATGCAGGTAGGAACATACAAACTGAAAGATCATATTTAGAATATACATTCATATATACAAATATACATGCAATAAAAACTAGCAACAGCAACAACAACAACAACAAAAAGAGGCCATTACTCTGAAAGAGACCAGGATGGGTATATGAAAAGATCTGAAGGGAAGAAAGGGAAAGGAGAACTGTAACTAAATTATAATCTCAAAAATCTCACTATGTAACTTAAGATAGCCTCAAACTTTTAGACAGTTCTCCTATAGTCAAACTTTTCTCTCCTGCCTGCTTGTTGCCAAATACCTTGAGGACACTTCCTAAATAATTGACTCAGAGGCTTAATATTATTTATAAATGCCTAGTTAGCTTAGTCATTAGAGCATGAGACTCAATCTCAGGGTCATGGGTTAGAGCCCCATGTTGGGTGCCATATGTAATCAAACACAGGAGCTTGTGTTTGGCTCTGATTGCTAAGATTACCCATTATGATTCACTACACCCCCAACAAAACCATTCTGAGTGGTTTAAAACTGTACACAGCATTATAATTCAAAATACTGATAACTATAAAAAATAGAACAAGCTTAAAGGGACTAAGGTACTACATGATTTATACACTGTCAAACTGTCAAATGATTTTCTCAATAAATTCTATTAAATTTCCAGGAATTGTGTTGCCATCTCTATAGTTACCAATAAAAATATAATGAACTATATGTATAGCCAAACAGAGAAAAATCATACAGCACATACAAATGTCTTACTAACTGAAGAGCATGGAAAAAGAAACAAACATAGAACCAAAATAAAATAATTAACAAAATGGCCAATGTTCACTTAACTACAGTAGCAATTTCATTAAATGCAAATTAGATTTAATTCAATTGAAAGAATAAGTTTTATTTAGAATGTGCTTTCTTTTCAAGTACATGTAGAAACTGGTCAAATTCAGGGTTATGACTCTCTCAATAAATTTCAAACCATTTATCATGCAAAACATAAGGCATGCCAAACTTGCCTAAAGGTGAGACAGTCCTTTGGGCTTCCTGCTTCATGAAAGAGTCTGTGAGACATTCTGCAGGATACAGAAGAAAGTGACTAAACTGTCTTTGAAATTTCCTGCTTCATGGAAAAGTCTGCTGGATACTATCGGCCTGTAGGCTGAAGATGGATGCCCCAACAGTACAGAAGAACTTTGGGTGACTGCCCAGGCAATGAGATGTCTCTGTCAATTCTAGAGTTTTGGAAGTTGCTTACAATATACTTCCTGTTTACTTAGGTAATATCATATCCTTCTGGAGTCTTTGGTGAAGTTGAAGAATTTATAATTATAGTTATAGCTTTCCTTAGTTATGATAAAAAATAAAGTAAATAGAAATATTGTAACTGTAATTCTTGCATGATCATAGTTATATATAATTTTACTATGTTAAAGTTAAAACCTTTCTTTTTGTTTAAACAGAAAAGGGGAAATGGTATAGGAGGTCCTTCTGTCTATGCATTACTTTCATTGGTTAATAAAGAACTGCTTTGAGCCTATGGCAGGGAAGAATAAAACTAGGCGGGGAAAGCTAGGCTGTATGTTGGGATGAAGAAAAGTGGAGCTGGAGACACCATGGAGCTGCTGGAGTCAGACATGCTGAGTCTTTGTTGGTAGGTCATGACCTCATGGTAATATACAGATTAATAGAAATGGGTTAAATTAAGATGTAAGAGTTAGCCAATAAGAAGCTAGAGGTAATGGCCCAAACAGTGATTTAATTAATACAGTTTCTGAGTGATTATTTTGGTTCTGGGTAGCAGGGACGAACAAGCAATCCCTTGCAACATATTTATCCCTACTAGTTTCCCTCATCTACCTTGCCTTCCCCCTCCCTTACAAACATTCATCTCTCCCAATTCCATAACTCCCTTTTAATCCTTTATACCAGTAAATTATAATTTTCCTACCTTGGAAACATGCACTATTGCCCCTCATAAATTTCCTGATCGCTATGGCTATTACAAATGAAACATACATATCTAAAGGTTCAAAGCTAACATCCACAAATGAACAAAAGCGTGAAACATTTATCTTTCTGGATCCAGATTACTTTACTCAGAATGATTGTTTCAGTTCCACCCGCTTACCTTAATTTTTTCTTATTGTCTATGATCTTTAACTATGTGAATGTATCACATTTTCATTATCCGTGCATCAACCGATGGACATCTAGGCTCCTTCCATTTCTCAGCTAATGTGAAGAGAGCAACAATGAACAGGAATGAGCAAGTGTCTCTGCAATAGGATATAGAGTCTTTGGAGTACGTGTCCAAAAGTGGCATAGCTAGAATAGCACATACTTGAGCCATAGAATGTGGAGAAATCTACCCGGTACTCAAATGAAAGATTTCTCTTAGATAGCTTGATAGAAAGAACTATGAATGCTACCAAAGGAGAAGAACAATCATGATTTTTACTCAGCTGTGAATATTGTGGGCTACAATAATGACTAACCTGTAGTGTGACCAACTAATCAGGCACTATTCTCTCAGAAAAATGATGCTTCTCACTGAGGAGATCCATCCCGAGGGATAAGTTTGTGCTTGCTCGGCAGGCCGGATGGCCCGGGATTGGCGTACAGGCCCCGTCCAATTCCCTAAATGTTCCTGGCCATTCAGCGGACTTCTCCAAGGCTACTGGCTTTCTCTATTTATCCCATCCCCAGCTTGCCCCCAAGTACCCCTTTCCGTCTGCGGGGTCCTAGGATTCCACAACTCAGCCTACTTTGGGGCTGAGGGTCTGGGTGCCCAGTGGTGAGTGCTCCTGCTGTAGAAATTTCTTTGTTCCACACAACCCTGATCCCGACAAGCCTGCCCTTTTGTCTGTGAGGTCCTTGGCCAGCAAGAGGATCTGCTCCTGTACTGAGGATATCCATTAGGGGTAAGTGTGTGCCTGCCCGGCTAGCCAGATGCCCCAGGAACAGAATACAGGCCCCATCCAATTCCCTAAACCTTCCTAGCCATTCAGCGGGACATCTCCCCGGCTACTGACTTTCTCTATTTACCTCATCCCATCTTGCCACCAAGCACTCCTGTCTATGTAGAGTCCTTATATCCACCACCACAGCCTGCTTCAAGGTGGAGGGGATCTGAGAGCCAACTGCAGTGCTGAGGGGACCTAAGAGAAGGCAGACCAAGAAAAAGTCATAGCCAGGTACAGCAAAGATTGAACCAAGATGCCAAAATTCTCCTGACTATATTTGAAGGAAGAGATAGGCAGGCGCCAATGCAAGAATTCCTCCAACAACCTGAAAAGCAACATAATAATACCAGAATCCAGCCAATACACAGCAGGAAGACTTGAACACCCTAATCCAGAAGAAGTAGAAGAAATTGACTTTAAACATAACATTATGAAAGTGATAGAGACCCTTAAGCAGGATGTGAAAAACTCCCTTAAAGAAATGGAAGAGAAGACAAACAAAAAGTTAGAAAAAAATTAATAAATCCCTCAAAGATACTCTAGAAAACCAAGAAAAAGCAATCAAACAGGTAAAGGAAACAGTTCATGACTTGAAAACTGAAATGGAGGTAATGAAGGAAACACAAACCAAGGGATGGCTGGATATGGAAAAGCTGGGGAAATGAACAGGAACTACAGAGACAAGTATAACCAACAGAATACAAGAGTTAGAAGGAAGAATCTCAGATGCTGAAGATACTATAGAGGAAATAAACTCATTGATCAAAGAAAACAGCAAATCCAACAAATTCTTAACACAAAACATCCAGGAAACCTGGGACAACACAAAAAGACCAAACCTAAGAATAATAGGGGTAGAAGAAGGAGAAGAATTATAGCTCAAAGGCCCAGAAAATATATTCAACAAAATTATAGAAGAAAACTTTCCCAACCTAAAGGTGGATATGCCTATGAAGGTACAAGAAGCATACACAACACCAAAAAGACTGGGTCAAAAAAAAATTCCCTTGCCATATAATAATCAAAACACAAAACATACAGAATAAAGACTATTAAGAGCTGAAAAGGAAAAAGGTCAAGTAACATATAAAGGTAAACCTAACAGAATTATACCTGTTTTATCTATGGAAACCATGAAAAACAGAGGTCTTGGATACATGTGCTGCAGACACTAAGAGACCATGGATGCAAGCCCAGACTACTATACCCGGCAAAGCTTTCTTTCACCATCAATGGAGAAAACAAGATATTTCAGGACAAAAACAAATTTAAACAATACATAGCCAAAAATCCAGCCTTACAGAAAGTACTAGAAGGAAAACCTCAACCCAAGGAAGCCAACAACACTCATAATAACACAGACATCTGACAACCCTCCACCAGCACAACTCAAAGAAGGAAAACTCACAAACACTGCCACCAAAAAAAAAATAACTGGAGTTAACAACCACTGGAAATTAATATCGCTTAATATCAATGGACTCAATTCAGCTATAAAAAAAGCACAGGTTAAGAGAATGGATTCAAGAACAGGATCCAACATTCTGCTATTTACAAGAAACACACCTCAACCACAAAGTCAGACACTACCTCAGAGTAAAGGGCTGGGAAAAGGTTTTTCAATCAAATGGACCTAAGAAACAAGCAGGTGTGGCTATACTAATATCTAACAAAATTGACTTCAAACTAAAATCAATCAGAAGAAATGGAGAAGGACACTTTATACTCATAACAGGAACAATTCATCAGAATAAAGTCTCAATACTGAATATCTATGCCCCTAATATAAAAGTACCCACACATGTAAAAGAAACATTACTAGAACTCAAAGCACACATCAAACTCCAGCACTCCTCTCTCACCAATGGACAGGTCAACCAGACAGAAACATAACAGAGAAATAAGAGAACTAACAGAGGTAATGAATCAAATGGACTTAACAGACATCTATAGAACATTTCACCGAAATAGGAAAGAGTATACCTTCTTCTCAGCATCTCATAGAACCTTCTCAAAAATTGATCATATACTCGGTAACAAAGCAAACATCCACAGATACAAAAAAATATTTAGTAAGCACCTGTGTCTTATAGGATCACCATGAATAAAGTTAGAATTTAACAACAATTCTACCCCCAGAAAGCCTACAAACTCATGGAAACTGAATAGTCAACTACTGAACCACCCCTGTGTCAAGGAAGAAATAAAGAAAGAAATTAAAGTCTTCCTTGAATTCAACGAAAATAAACACAAAAAAATACCCAAACCTATGGGAAACTATGAAAGCAGTGCTAAGAGGAATGTTCATATCACTAAGTGCCCAAATAAAGAAAATGGAGAAAGCTCACATTAGAAAGTTAACAGCACAGCTGAAAGCTCTATAAAAAACAAGAAGCAGACTCACTGAGGAAGAGTAGAAGACAGGAAATAATCAAACTGAGGCCTGAAATAAAAAAAATAGGAATACAGAAAACAATCCAAAGAATCAATGAAACAAAGAGCTGGTTCTTTGAGAAAATCAAAAAGATTGACAAATCCCTATCCAATCTAATCAAAAGGTAGAGAGAGAACACGCAAATTAACAAGATCAGAAATGAAAAGGGGGACATAACAACAGACACTGAGGAAATTCAGAGAATTATTAGGTCTTACTACAAAAACCTGTATACCACAAAATTGAAAAATATGAAAGAAATGGATATTTTTTGATAAGCACCATATACCAAAATTAAATCAAGACCAGGTGAACAATTTAAATAGACCTATAAGTCACAAGGAAATACAAGCTGTCAACAAAAACCTCCCAACCAAAAAAAGCCCAGGACCAGATGGTTTTAGTGCAGAATGCTACCAGAACTTCCAAGAAGAGCTGATACCTATACTTCTTAATGTGTTTCACATAATAATCATTGCCAAACTCTTTTTATGAAGCTACAGTTACTATGATACCAAAACCACACAAAGACTCAACCAAGAAAGAGAATTACAGACAAATCTCACTCATGAATGTCGATGCAAAAATTCTCAATAAAATACTGGCAAAACAAATCCAAGAACACATCAAAAAATCATTCATTATGATCAAGTAGGCTTCATCCTAAGGATGCAGGGCTTGTTCAACATACGAAAATCTATCAATGTAATCCATCATATAAATAAAGTAAAAGAAAAAAACATATGATCATTTCATTAGATGCTGAAAAAGCATTTGACAAAATTCAACACCCCTTTATGATAAAGCTCCTAGAGAGATTAGAAATACAAGGATCATACCTAAATATAATAAAAGCAATATACAGCAAGCCGGCAGCTAACATCAAATTATATGAAGAGAAACTCAAAGACATTCCACTAAAGTCAGGAACAAGACAAGGCTGTCCACTCTCTCCATATCTCTTCAACATAGTGCTTGAAGTTCTAGCAATAGCAATAAGACAACATAAGGAGATCAAGGGGATTCGAATTGGAAAGGAAGAAGTCAAACTTTCATTATTTGCAGATGATATGATAGTGTACATAAGTGACCCCAAAAACTCTACCAAAGAACTCCTACAGCTGATAAATACCTTCAGTGATGTGGCAGGATACAAGATCAACTCAAAATAAATCAGTAGCCCTCCTATACACAAAGGATAAAGGAGCTGAGAGGGAAATCAGAGAAACATCACATTTCACGATAGCCACAAATAGCATAAAGTATCTTGGGGTAACAATAACCAAGGAAATGAAAGATCTATTTGACAAGAACTTAAAGGCTTTGAAGAAATAAATTGAAGAGAACATCAGAAAATGGAAAGATCTCCCATGTTCTTGGATTGGTAGAGTAAAAATGGCAATTCTACCAAAGGCAATCTATAGATTTAATGCAATCCCCATCAAAATCCCAACAAAATTCTTCACAGACCTTGAGAGAACAATAATCAACTTTATATGGAAAAACAAAAAACCCAGGATAGCCAAAACAATCCTATATAATAGAGAAACTTCCCGAGGCATTACCATCATCCCTGATATCAAACTCTATTACAGAGCTACAGTAATGAAAACAGCTTGGTAATGGCACAAAAACAGAGATGTTGACCAATGGAATCTAATCAAAGACCCAGATATTAATCCACAAACCTATGAACACCTGATTTTCGACAAAGGAGCTAAAATTATGCAATGGAAGAAAGAAAGCATCTTTAACAAATGGTGCTGGCATAACTGGATGTCAACATGTGGAAGAATAAAAATAGATCCATATCTATCACCATGCACAAAACTCAAGTCCAAGTGGATTAAAGACCTCAATATAAATCAGACCACAATGAACCTGATAGAAGAGAAAGTGGGAAGTAGACTGCAACACATGGACATAGGAGACCACTTCCTAAGTATAACCCCAGTAGTACAGACAATAAGAGCAACAATGAATAAATGGGACCTCCTGAAACTAAGAAGCTTCTATAAAGCAAAGGACACTGTCATGAAGACAAAAAGGCAACCTACTGAATGGGAGAAGATCTTCACCAATCCCATATTAGACAAAGGTCTAATATCGAAAATATATAAAGAACTCAAGAAACTAGACATTAAAATTCTAAATAACCCAATTAAAAAAATGGGGTACTGAACTGAACAGAGAATTCTCAACAGAAGAATTTCAAATGGCCAAAAGATACTTAAGGTCATGTTCAACTTCCTTAGCGATCAGGGAAATGCAAATCAAAACAATGTTGAGATAACATCTTACACCTGTCAGAATGGCTAAAATCAAAAACACCAATGATAACCTATGCTGGAGAGGATGTGGAGTAAGGGAAACACTCATCCATTCTGGTGGGAATGCAAACTTGTGCTACCACTTTGGAAATCAGTGTCACAGTTTCTCAGGAATTTGAGAGTCCACCTACCTCAAACTCCAGCAATACCACTCTTGGGAATATACCCGAGAGATGCCCAATCATACTACAAAAACATTTGTTCAACTATGTTCATAGCAGCATTATTTGTAATAGCCAGAACCTGGAAACAACACAGATGCCCCTCAATGGAAGAATGGATAAAAAAAAAGTATGGAACATATACACATTAGAGTATTACTCAGCAGTAAAAAACAATGACATCTTGAATTTTGCATGCAAATGGATGGAAATAGAAAACACTATCCTGAGTGAGATAACCCAGACCCAAAAAGATAAATATGGTATGTACTCACTCATTAGTGGACTCTAGCCATAAACAAAGGACATCCTGACTATAGTTCGCTATATTAGAGAAGCCAAATAATAAGGTGAACCCAAAGAAAACATATATAGATCCTCCTGGAAATTGGAAGCAGACAAGATCTCAGGGAAAAAGTTGGGAGCAAGAGGGTGGGGAGGTTGTTGGAGGGAAGGGGAGGGGAGAGAGAGAAGGGAGAAGGGAAGGATTAGGGAGAGCTTCAGGGAGTGGGATGGTTGAGATGGAGGAAGGGCAGATATCGGAGAAGGGAAGAAGATATCTTAAATAAGGGAGCCATTTTAGGGTTGGCAAGAGACTTGGCTCTAGAGGAGATCACAGGTGTCCATGGGGATGTTCCCAGCTAGGTCCTTGGGCAGCAGAGGAGAGGGTGCCTGAACTGACCTTTTCCCATAGTCACAATGATGAATATCTCAAATATCATCATAGAACCTTCATCCGGCGATGGATGGAGATAGAGACAGAGACCCACATCAGAGCACTGGACTGAGCGCCCAAGGTCCAGTTGAAGAGCAGAAGGAGGGAGAAGAGGAGTAAGGAAGTCAGGTCTGCGAGGGGTTGGTCCACCCACTGAGACAGTGTGCCTGATCTAATGGGATCTCACAAAGGCCAACTGGACTGGGACTGAACAAGTATGTGATCAAACCAGACTCTCTGAATGTGGCTGACAATGGGGGCTGACTGAGAAGCCATTGATAATGGCACTGGGATTTGATTCTACTTCATGTACTGGCTTTTTGGGATCCTAGTCTATTTGGATGCACACCTTCCTAGGCCTGGATGGAGGGGGGAGGGCCTTGGGCTTCCCACAGGGCAGGGTACCCTGCCCTCTCTTAGGACTGGAGGGGGAGGGAGGAGGGTGAGCAGGGGAGTGAGAGAGAAATGGGAGGGAAGAAAAGAAGAAAAAATACAAAAAAGAGAAAAAAAGAAAAAAATGACACTTCTCCTAGCATCTAGGAATTGCTAGTAGTTCCTTCACTAGGGGAGGAACTTTATGCCCAACTCTCCTCTCCATGCTGGGATTTCATCTGGCTTGGTTCTTTTATGTGACTTTAAAATGTTGTCATAATCACTGGGAGTTCATATGTGCAGCTGCCCTACTGAGTCTAGAAGACACAGATTTTTGTAGTCATTTACCACCCCTGGATCTTACATTCTTTCTGCCCTGCTTCTATGATGATCCCTGAGCCTTTGGAGATGGGGATGTCATATGTATGTTCCATTTATGGCTGAACATTCTACAGTCTCTTATGCTCTGTGTCTGGGTCAGTTGTGAGTTTCTGTGTTAAACACCATCTACTGTAAATAGGTGTCTCTGAGGACTGAGGGATGCTTTAATCTATAAGTATCATGAAAAGTCATTTGGAGTTGGTCTAATACGATATCTATTTAGTGACATATTAATAATAGGTTTTCACCTGGGGTCTAATGATAATGGCCACAGGTAAACATTTCATATTGTGGTGTTCTCCTTAAATCTAATTAGAAAGTGGTTGATTACTTTCACAAAATTCGTGCCACTACTGCACCATTGGGCATGTATTTTCAGGACAGCCTCTACATGTTTATACCCATAAAAAAAGTGATGAAACTTAAGTATTAAATGATTATTTAAAAATAGATTTCCTTAGGACTGGAACTTCATAAACAACTTCTAAATTATTTAAGAAAGAAACCTCACCAGCATTACAAAAATTCTTCCAGAGAATAGAAAAGAAGATATAAATTTATAATTCATTCATTAAAGCAAAAAATTTCTGTATTACAAATCATGACAAAAATAACATGAGGGAAATTAGAGCTAAACTCTTTCATGAAGATGGTAATAAAAATAAATTTAAAAAATTAAAGATTCTAGTAATACCAGCTATATCATGGATCAAATAGACTAAAATCTTGGTTTGCAAGCTTGGTTGAATTCCAAAATCAGGTATTATCACTCACTGTGTAAAAGGAAATTTGGTCATTTTATAGAGCTAGAAAGGGATGCAGAAATTCATTCCCCATTAATTATTAAAAGAACACTTTAATTTAATAGTAGAAGGAAATGTCCTTTTCCGATAAATGATACATTTTAAAAATGCTAAAAGCAAATATCATTTCCTTTGTGGAATGTTGAGATGCTCCCTCCCCAGAATTTGTAGGAAACAATAGTTCAGCGCTGATCTGTTGATCCTAGTAAATGCAATAATAAGGAAGGAAAAGAAAACAGAAAAAAATTGGAATGGAGAAATAAAACTGTGAGGAACCAGATATGTATGATTGTGTTTTTAGAAAGACTATATGCAAACTACTATAATTAATAAGTAATTTCTGAATAAGGCTATCTGGATATGACAAACAAACAAAAAAATCTATTTTATTTTGGGTGCAATTATTAACCAAAGTAAATGAAAATTTTAAGTAGATCAAATCATTTATGATAGCATTAAATTCAAATAAGTTTAATGAAAAACTCTACCACAAAGTATCAAATATTACTGAGCAAGATTAAGAACGACTTACATAAATGAAGAACTAAAACATGTTCAAAGAGACACAAAAATATTTCATATAAGTGGCTAGAGCAATAAGAGTCATATGAATAAATGAATCTTTGGCTCAACCTCTCACTGTATACTGTATCATACTACAAGAAAATTTTTGAAAATAGTATAGCTTCTAGAAAACAGCATAAGAAAATATATTCATGACACTATGATAGGCAAAGCCTTTTAACAACTCCTGTAATTACCAACCACAGGGAATATAATTGCTGTATTATATCACATTAAAGTGCGGAAATGTGTCACTCAGCTGCAATCCCAGCTCTGAGGAGTTGGAAGCCAACCTAGAATGCACATTGCCTTCAGAAAATACATAGCTGGGGCTGGAGAGATGGATCAACAGCCACAAGTGTGAACTGCTTTTGCAGAGGACATGAGCTCAATTCCCAGAGCCCACATTAGCCAGGTCACCGCTACCTAGAACTCCAGCTCCAAAGGACCTGATGCATTAGTCTGGCCTCCAGGGGCAACTGCACTCACACGCACATACTCAGACTAACCTACACACTAATTAAAGCTTAAAAATCTTAATAAATAACATAAACATGGATCTGTTTCATTTAAAATAAATGTTTTTAAACTAGGAAACATTATTCACAAAAATGTTCTGCTGAGGCCCTGGGCTTAATCCTCAGCAATACATTCTCTCTCTCTCTCTCTCTCTCTCTCTCTCTCTCTCTCTCTTTCTCTCATATATAATCACACATGCATTCCATACACACATATACACATGCACATACACACACCAAACTTTTGAGTGTGTGGAAAGGTGAGAAGTTAAGTCATAGAAAGGGAAAAGTACCTATAAGATTTTCAACAATAATTTTCCAAAAATTTCTTTATGCCAATATGAAATTAGGGACAACTAAAAAAAACTGGGGCCGAAATTGAATAGACATTTCCCTGGGAGGGGGTCTTAAAATAGCTGATGGAAATATGAAACAAGTTCAGTCCTGTTTTCCCTGGAAATGGCACTTAAACCACAACATGACAGTGCAAGCTGTAGAATGCCTAAAACACAAAAGTTAATGATCCCAAATTCAAGGATGTGAACCCAGCTATACCTCCTGTACCTGGTGATGGAAGAAATCATTGGTATAAGAACTTGGGAAATGCAGGGATTATTATTATTATTAGAACTGAATAACTGAATATATGAATACAAAGTAGACAGTGTTATAGTTGCAAAGAAGCATGCATATTCGTTACAGGATATATTCAAGAAATTTCTTAGTGTTGTCTTTGCAATAGACAGATACTGAACTATCTATTTATTGATAGTCAAGTAGAAAAAGTAATGAAATTGTCTCCATCCATGAAAATAAACAAACTACATTTATATGGAACAATACGACAACTCTCACAAATGAATTTTTGAACAAGAAACACTGGCATTAAAACTTTAGTACCGGGGCTGGAGAGATGGATCAGTGGTTAAGAGCACTGGCTGCTCTTCCAGAGGTCCTGAGTTCAATTCCCAGCAACCACAAGGTGGCTCACAACCATCTGTAATGAGATCTGGCGCCCTCCTCTGGCATGTGGGCATACATGGAGGGAGAATGTTGTATACATAATAAATAAATAAATCTTTTAAAAAAAACTTTAGTACCATAGAATTCTATTGTGGAGAGTTCACAATGTCAAAACTAGTTGATGGCTTCAGAATGGAGGACAATTGTTCATTTTAGTCTGTTAATTTAGATGAGGGGTATAAAGAGACACTCCAGGCTGCTGGCCTGTAATAATTTCTTAATTTATATTACCCAAATATGTTCATTACTTACAGTTTTTCACATTGTGCAATTCTAATTCTTCCATTTTGTTCAGATACAGTACATTATTATAAAATTTAAAGCAACTTTGAAATAAAAATATTTTAAGATAAGCCAAACTGAGATTAAATACAGAACACATATGGAGGCATTGCTAAGGACTTTGATTTTAAAGGATTTTACTTTACCCAGATAGAGGCTTTGAAGTGAAAGAGTACTTAGCAAAGAAGCATTTATTAGTAGGATAATATTGCTTAGAGTTTCTAACTATGAGACTTGGAAATGTGTTGACAGAATACACAGTTGACTAAGAATCAGTTCAGAGAAGAGTGATCAGAAGTTATTTTAAAATCCTTGTATTAATCTGAGAGTTAGTTATAAATTTTGTGATTTTAACTATATGTGATACAATTTATCAGGTAAGTAGTATCAGTAATTTACATAGTTTCTAAGTTGGTTGCTGAAGTTAAAATAGATTAAAATGTCATGTATATTTTTATTTTAATGCATATAAACACACTCACATATATATATGCAAATATATCAGTTATCTGATTATTACCAAGCTGGAAAGAGCAAATGTTCAGTAGTTTACTTGCACCCTCCGGGTCATGAGTTTAGAAACAGCTCTGTTCTATGACTCTGGCTCATGCTGCCTTGTGAGGCTCTAGTTTAGAAGTCTGGGTTACAGATGATTGAAGGCTTGGGCTTAGGTATCTGCTTCTAGGAAGCATCTGGTTGCTTCAAATGCTTACTGGAGTTTGAGCTGGAGAGCCAGTTTTCTGTCCAGTGGACAACTCACAATGTGACAGTTGTCATCACAGACAGAATGAAAGTGTTAAAAATGAAATGAGTCAGCTGGGAGGCAGAGGCAGATGAAACTCTAAGTTCAAGGCCAGCCTGGCCTACAGCATGAGATCTAGGACAGTAAGGCTACACAAAGTAATGCTGTCTTGAAAAACCAAAAATAAGAGAGAGAGAGAGAGAAAGAGAGAGAGAGAGAAGAAATGAACCCAGTATCCCAATTAAAAAGTGAGAGAAGGGAGGCACATCAATTGAAAGTAGGCCTGGGGAAATGGAATAAATGGCCAGCTCTGCAAACATGAGATCTGAGTTCAGATCCATAGTACCCACGGAGCATGGAGGTGTGTGCCTAGAATCTGAGTGCAGGAGACACAGAAGATCCTTGGAGTAGGCTGGCCAGACAGTCTAGCCAATTGTGAGCTCTAGGGTCAGTGATGGAATGATGTGTGAGCGTGTCTATGTGTGTGTGTGTGTGTGTGTGTGTGTATAAGGCATTAACATCTACCTCTGCAAAAGTACACACACACACACACACACCATATTTGCAGGTAAAGGAGCAATAGAAGAAACTGATAACTAGAGGCAAAAAGATTTTTAAAGAAAGCCATAAGCAACCATATTTACATGAGTGAGAAAAGTCACCAATCACTGACTCGTCACAAAATAGGAAAGAAGGCACAAAAATATTAGGAATAAAACAGAACACACAATGGCTATTGAATTACATAATCATGATCTTTATGTAAATTAATTTAGGAATTTAAATAAAATGAACAGGCACCTTATAAAAGAAATGCATATTTCACTCAATAAGAAAATAATGACCATGAATAATTCTAAAAGAATTTGAATAATTGAATTGATAGTTTAAAATCTTCCTTTTCAAAATACCATAGCCAGACTTTTACAAGTAGGTTCTGTCAAAATATTAGAAAGTAATAACTTCAATTTTATTCCATTTTTACTAGAAATGGGAAAAAAGCAGTACCTTGAATATTTAATGACACCATCTTTAACATAATACTTAAAACACACCAAGATAGTATGAGAAAAGAAAATTATGACAATTTTAATGACAAATATAGAATAAAAAGTCCAAGAAAATATATTAACAGCCTAATAAAGCTGTCAGTTTAGTAAACTACACAGCTTCAGTGGTTTCCCAGCCACCTAGACCCGAATAATGACACAAAACCTGTATTAATTACAACACTGTTTGGCCTATTAGCTTAAACTTCTTATTAACTAATTCCTACATCTTAAATTAATCCTTTTCTATTAATCAATGCTTTACCATGAGGCTGTGATCTACCGGTAAATTCCAACATTTGTCTCCTTTGGCGACTACGTGGCATCTCCCTGACTCTGCCTACTCTCTCTATTCTCTGTTCGAATTTCCCACCTGGCTTTATTTTGCCCTGCCACAGGCTGAAACAACTTCTTTATTAACCAATGGTGATAAAACATATTCATAGCGTACAGAGGGGAATCCCACATCAATACAACTCACTTCTTTCTTTTTCATATACTTTTTTTTTGAAAATAGATTCTCTTCACACATAATACATCTCAACTACAGTTCCCCCACCCTCTGTCCTCCCAGTTCTCCCTCACTTCCTCTCTCCCCTCCCCCCGCCACTCCCCCTCGATTTCCTCTTCAGAAAAGAGCAGGCCTCCAGGGGAAAACAGCCAAACAAAACAAAACAAGATACAGTAGGACAAGGCAAACATCCTCACATTGAGGCTGGAAAAGGCAAACCAACAAGAGGAAAAAAGTCCCAAGAGCAAGCAAAAAGTCAGAGATACACCCACTCCCACTATTAGATGTCCCAAAATAAAACTTGCTTCTTAAATCCATAGGTTGTGTTATTTTTAGAAAGACAATATTATGGCAACCAAAAGTACTCCTGGTACTATTCATCCTTTGGGCTGAGGTCAACTGCAAAAATATATTTCTGGTGTAAAACCAACTAAATATGTGGATATATTTATAAAAGCACCTAGACATTGATTTAAAGACATTAAAGAAAATGTAAATGAATGCAGAGACTTTTTTTTGTAGAACAGCAGATTTAATATTGCAAGGGTGCTAGTACCCATACACTTTAACTCAGATCAAAATCTCATTAAATTATTTTCCTTTTTAACTAAATGTGCTTCTAAAGTTTGTGGCTAAGCAAAGGTCTGAAAATAGACAAGAGACTTCTGAATTAATCAAATAATTTAAGATGACTTTTCCTATTAGATATCAAGATGTATAAATGACGATACACCAATAGATAAATGGAATCAAACGAGAGCCAAGAGAGCTATCCACTTATGAATAGATGGAAGCTGGTGTATGCCAGAACTGGCACTGCCAATTGCTGAAGGATGGGCATCTAATTCAATGAATTTAGAAAGTTAATTTTTCATTTGAAAGAAATTAGATACATTCCCTAAGTCTCATCATGCACAGCTTTATCCTTGTCATACTGGGTGTGCCCTTTTAAAAACATGCTATAATTTGTAAAGGGAATGAAGAGACATGCTGGGTATAGGCAGCTGATCTTTTCAGGTGTTTGCAATCTTGGATCTAAGACTAGCACAGAAAACATTTAAAGAGTCATAGAATTTCAGAAAAGGACAATCAAATTAAAATTGTCAAAGGGATTGGATAACATTTCACAGAAAAGGAAAATGGTCATGAGCATAAGAAATTATAGTCAACGTTGTCAATAGGAGGAACATGCAAGTTAAAAGCACTTGGGTACAGCATTGTGTAGTCAACAACTGCTGAAAAACTGGAAAATCTCAGTTTGAGTTTGAAGAGAGTAAGAAAGAATAATACACTGTGGACAGTACAGTGTACAATATGCTTTGTCTAGGAACCAAGAATTCACAAGTATTCTGTCATGTGGTCACCAAGAAACAGGCAAAACGGGAGAGGGCTGTGATGCACCTGTGTGTAAGAACAGTGGTCAGTGTGAGCAAGACCTGGGTTTGGTCCCCCATGCCATGAAAGCAGAATCAAACAGCTAGAGAATTCTGAGGAACCACAAACATGAGGTGTATATAGTCCTAGAGCAGTTCAAATAAATATAAAACGGAGTGGAGTCCAACCACGTGATCTCAGAAATTCAAAGCAAAACTGATTTTTAAAAGCAAGTTAGAGAATCATTCAGCATAACTCCACATTCTTTTACATTTCAAAAACAGCACATGTGGTAAACTATAAACAAAATTATTTTAAATACGTAAAATAAATTGAAGGATTGCAATTAATTATTTAGTGGAGCAAGAAGCCTATTCAGATCTTTGAAGTACTAGTAACTTCATTTTTATATGTGAGTAGTGATTTTATTGTTTTATTGCTTATATAGACCTGTATATTTATTTGTCCATCTTTGTACAAATTAGTATTTTAGAATGTTTGGTTGTCTGGGCATGGTGGCACACACCTTTGAACCCAGCAGTGAGGAGCCGGAGGCCATCAGATCCCTGTGAGTTTCAGGCTAGCCTGGTCTACACAATGAGTTCCAGGACAGCCAAAATTACATAGTGAGGCCTTGCTTCAAAGACAAAAACAAACAGAATGTTTGGCTAATATTTATATTTAAAAGCACAACATGAACATGCAAAACACAGGAGGGAAAATAAAAGAGGAAGAAAAAGAGTGGAGGGAAGAAATATCTTACACTAATTACAAAATTCTCAGAAACACAAGCATTGAACATGGTTCAAAAGCATTTTTCATGATTAACATGCAGCAGATACAATGACTTAAGATTAGGTAAGGAGTATACATTTAACATGTTTATCAAACTTGAGGCTCAGAAAAGATAGCCCCCAGCTTGTCTCATTTCTAAGTAGCAAGCCAGTATTTTAAACTATTATTTTGATTTTTGTCTTGTTATTAGCCTGCCAAAGTTTAGATGTTCCTGAAGTCTTTAATAATAATCAATAACTTCATATCAAAAGTAGACTTTTAAAATCGTTATGAAGTTGTTATGAGTATTAGAAAGCAAATGTTTATAGATTAACATAGTAAAGTGCTTTCTCCAACAGCAAAATCCTCTTCTAAAAATGGTTTCAAACATGGAAATTGTAATTTAAGTAACAATTATAGACTATCTTTAATTTTCTTTGTTTATCAAAAAAAGCCATAAATATATTTGAATTTTCAAATGGAAATCTGAAATAAATGGAACCGCTTATCTTAAACAAAAATTTTGTATTCCAATCTGTCCCCCTTTGGGAAAATAAAAGACAGAAAAGAAATCCATTTGTCTGTACATAACAAACAAGAACAAACAAGAACAAAAGATAATGAGCACCAAGTAGTGGATGCTGAAGATCCTGGTATATTGGTCAATATAAGAAAATTAAGGCTCTGTGTGTGTGTGTGTGTGTGTGTGTGTGTGTGTGTGTGTGTGTGTGTGTGTGGTGGGGGGTACTTTACTTGACTTTATTTGGAGAGATTTTTTAATTTTTGTTTACTTTTAAATCTAGTGTCTTTACAAAGATTGAATGACTTTTTAAGAGTCAGTTGAATTTAGTTACATGGTTCAAAGTTAAAGGGAGGAAGAAAGAGAAAGGAGGTTGTAGGGAGGAGCTGGGAGAGTAAAAAGTTTTGACTAAGAAATATGCTTATAGCAATGTTTCCTTAAAAATGAGTGAGGGTTCCTTTTCCAAGGTTTTGGGGACATCACAGCTTTATTTACAATAATTAAAATCTGAGGGTCACATACATCAGCAGGGTTTACTTAACACAAGATAAAGTTGTATTGGTAGAACATTATAGACTCATTTAAAATATGATATGCATCAATTATTTTAATTCATAAAGGGTCTGTAGGTGGAAAGAATTGTATGTCTTATGTAACCACAGTTGATGAAATTTTACAGAATTTCTAGCTTTTTCTGCACAGCAGAATATAAAAAAGCACACACACACCTTAATATATATAAATGTGATTTTTTTAAATATTGAATACAGATAGTCATTCCTATTCAGGTGAATGTGTGTGTCCAGGGTATGTGTACTTACGCAAGTATGTGAACAGCCTAAAGTTCCATTACTTTGAAGCCATATGTAATTTCTATATCTGAGACAGGATCGCTGGTCTCCCTAACCTGTACCTCACTAACTAGGCTAAGCTAGCTAGCCAACAAGTCCCAGGGATCTCACTGCCTCTGCTTCCCTGGCTCTGGGATTCCAAGCACATGCCACCACACCCTAACTTACTATGTGGATTGCAGATATTGAACTCAGGTTCTTGTATTTGTTAAGACAAGCATTTGCAGACTGAGCTACCTCCCCAGTCCTATAACATGTTTTTTTTTTAATTCGTGAAAAAACACAGAAAATAGATTGCCTAACACTAATGCATATTATTAGGAAAATCGTTTTACAGCCTCGTCATGGCAGCTCCAATTCACTGGATTTCTGTTGCTATTCACAACAACTTATGAAAAGCACAACTTGAGAAATTCGATAATACCTGCAAATCTAAACCCCATCTTCCTAAACTGTAGGCTTCAGCGGCGTATGGGGTGATGTGACAGCGTGGGAACTATGAAGGGTCTGGCAATAAAATGTTTCTGAACAGACGACGAGCAAAAATTAATTCAAAACCAAGTGTAGAGTCAACCCATGGTATTTCAAACCTTGCTCTCCTATGTTGATCACACAACTTCTTTGCAGCCTTGGTTTGAACATACCAGATGCACACTTTGCCCTGTCATGTCACACGAGGACACTGCCTGACACACTCTCACCAGGCTCAAGACCATCGTGCGTCATGAATGTGTTTTTTATGCACACACAGTTTTCTGCTCTTACAAAAACAGAATTGTTTTACTTACAGAAAACAAAGATGTTAATATTTTCTTACCTCCATTCTCCAGTTTGCAAGTATAAAATTCACATTCTCTTTGTATTGTATTGTTTTAGGATGTTTGATTTTAAAACTTGATGGTTGAGTTACACACACACACACACACACACACACACACACACACACACACACACATGATCACTAAACGTATTTTGCTTGGAATTAGAAGACTATTCCTGAAATTTTCTGAAATGATCTAAAAATCAACACTGATGACTAAAATATAAAATTCTGATCAATTCTAAAATTGCTCTGCATCATATTCTATCAAATATTCAGAAAAGATTTAATTCTTTAAAGACAGATAAGTGAATCTATCTCAGTAATATGTAGGTTTGCTTTAATTTTTAACAAAGGGTAAATAAAATGTACACCAAAGAATTATTTCAAAATAAATTTTATTTTATGTTTTTGCTTTGGTTTGGCTTTTTGAGACAGGGTTTCCCTTAGTACCAGCTCTGGCTATCCTGGAACTCCATCTGTAGACCAGGCTGGTCCTCGAACTCACAGAGATCTGCCTTCCTCTGTCCCATGAATACTGGGATGAAAGGCGTGCACCACCACTGCATGGCTCAAAATAAATTTTTAAATGACTTCTTATCATTAAGTGTTTGATCTGTGTACTCATTTATATACCTGTATACCTGTGTGGTACAAAATCCCTTTGATGAAAGCCATTGTATAGAAAAAGTTTAAAAGACAAAGGAGAGGTTCAGGAAGCATTTTGAATTTAGATTCCTCTGAATCCACTATCTCATGCTGCTGCAAAACAAAGGGGCTTTTACCTTGAATTACAGATCAGGCAGCCATGGGCAGTTTTCAAAGTTTTCTGTGGCCCTCATGGAGTTAACTGTGTACATCTGTGTCACTAGGATGGACCTGAGTGGATGACACTGAATGCCAACATCTTCTCATCTTTGTTCCTGTGTAAACTCTGTGGAAATCCACTGGTATTCTGTAGTGAAGCTTCACACTCGCTACCTCGAGTTAGTGTGGATCCCACAAGGGAACAGGCACGGTTGCTAATGAGACTGTCACTTTTGCTGGTGCCAGCTCCTCATGAGTGGTTCAGAGGCCACCTGCACTTCTGAACAACCAGCCAGCAAGTCCAGAGTACCCAAGATGCCCTCTGCCCTGAGAGTCACTAGAATAACTCAGAGAGCTTAGGAGGGTGTCACGTTGCCTTTTATGCTTTCGTTATAAAAGGATGCACGTCAGAAAGCAGCTCAGGAAGACACATAAGGCAAAGCCTGGCAGGAGCCCAGATGCGCAGCTCCATCTTCTCTCCTTTGCAGACTCCATCTCTTTGGCATCAGCATGCCCACATCTTCCAACAGCATGGGGCTGAAAAATAAAGGCACGAGCCCTTGTCACATATTCCAGACCCCAGACATTGACGTCTCTTCACAGATAACGAAAACTTCTGACATTCTGTATAGGAGTTGATAACAAAATAGGCCTCTTACCTGTTTACCCTTCATGAAACAAAGGGGAGACAACATTTTCAGGTCAATTGTTCAATGCTTCGTGTTTCCAGCTGGAAAATGCTGGAAACATTAAGAGATGGAGAGACGGTGCCTGGCTGGGAGTGATTTTCATTAGGGGACTGTCCTTAAAGTAGGGAGTGGGACACCAGCCACAGTCCCTGCCTTTTCTTTCTCATTCATCTCCTGACCCTAGGGTCAGCAGTCCTGTTTATTAAGCATGCAATCCCAGCCATGACATGTCATGTCTCACCATAGGCCTAGATGCAGCGAGTCTCTCCACTCACGAAGTAGAACCTTTAAACTGTGAGCTAGTGCAAACCTCTTGTCCTATGAAGTTGACTTGCTTTATATACTTTTGACAGTGATGGCAAAGAGGCAAAAACAGTTTTATTAGTGAATCCTTTGCTATTTCAATGGAGATAAAAACATGTGAATGATTCATGCGTTGCAAGATCAAAAGAAAAAATGCTGCTATCAACATAAAGTAACTATGAATTCAGAGAATTAGAAAATATTTCTCCCTGAGCCAGATATGGATGTTAGGGGACTTGTATTCAAATCCCTCTGAATGGCACATTCCACCACAGAAAAGGTTACAGGCACTACTACAGTGGCAGGAAAAAAATTAGGAATCAGTATGTTCTCAAAACACAGAGTTGGAGAAATTAAGCCAGCAGGCAGGATTCAGCAAGGTGGAAAAATCTATAGGATCCAGATGTTGTCGCTGTCACTTTCTAGCCTTAGGATTGGTGGAGGCTAAGAGTGTCAAGCTTGCGGCTACAGTCCAAGAATTTTACCAAGACAATCTTTATTCATGGTGATATTAGGTCATATAAAGGCCAAAGTTACTTCGGCCTTTAACCTGCATTATTCCCTCCCTAGACAGTCTTGACGCTCTGGTCAGCCAAGGTCCAATAATCGCCAGGATCTTTAATATAGATGCAGCTACTTCAGAGAAGTCCACTGTATACCATCTGCTACAGTTCTTCTTTTAAACTCTTTATGATTGCAATCATGTTTGCTGCATTTAGAAAACATGCCCATCACCTGAGGACGTTGTTCACATGCAGATCTTTGTGATGCTTTCATTCTTGCAGAGTCTGAGAGCCTACAAGGCAAGGGGAAGGACTGAAGACTTGGTCCATCAGCCATTAAGATTGCATACTGCTCTCCCAGAGGACCTAAATTTGGTCCTAGGACCAATGCTGAATGTTCAACCACCAGTAACTCTAACTCCAGCGAGTCTGACACCCTTTTCTGACTTCCTTGGATACCAACATTCATGTATATACCCACACAGATATACACAATTAAAAGTAAAATCATGTTGTGGTTTTTTTAAGAGTCTACGAGATAACAAGTACATCATTTGCGAGGGTCCAGTGGGAAACTAAAATTTAGAGAGCTGTTCTCAAAAGTTAAGAATGTCAAGATGGCAAGTAGAGAGACCCACCACAATCAGACATTACATAGAGAGGATGAGGCCTAGAAGTGCTGAAAACCAAATAGGATTTATCCATCAAATAATCCATCCCCTCAGGGTTCTGGGAATCCTGCAAAAAAGGAGATAGAAAGAGTATAAAAGCCAGAGGGGTGAGAGGAGACCAAGGAAATAAGGCCCTCTAAATAAAAGCTCATCTGAACTCACTAGGACTGAGGCAACAAGCACAACACCTGAACTGTTCTGTACCAGGTCCTCTGCGTAATAGTGTGGCTTCCAGTTTAGAGTTTCTATGGGATTCCTGAGTGTTCGAACAAGCCTCGAATTCTTGTGCCTTCTCTTGGACTCTTTTGCTTCTGTTTGTTTGTTTGTCTTGCCCACTCCAATATGATAATTTTTGTTAACCTTGTTACATTTTTTTGTTATATTCTATTATTATCCCTTAGTTCTTAATGAGAGACAGAAAGGGAATAGATCTGGATGAGAGAGGAGGACCGAGAAGGACTAGAAACCAGAACCATATTTAGACTATATTATATGAGAAAAAAATCTATTTTCACTAAAAGGGAGAAAAAGAATTTCAATATAGCAACAACAGCATGTTAAACAAAGCAGAACCCTTCTGAGATTAGGTACCTAGGAGATGGCAGGCATCCAGCTTTACAAGCATCCAGGTGAATTGGTGCTAATAACTCACAGATCATAACTGACATAGCAGGGCTCCAAAAGCAAAAATACCCTGAGTTGCCTGCCCTCCATTTTGGATCCATACTTTTGTTTTCTCCTCATTGACTTGATTTTTCTTTTTTGCCCTAAATAAGATACTTACCTGAGAAATTAACTGAGAGGCTTGGGTGCTAGAATTATCACAAAGACTGACATTTGTTTGAGTTGTTGCTATAGAAAATTCGATAAATAACTGAAGTTAATGAGTACAAGAATGTACACTTTTCTCTTAATTCCCTTCCTTCCCTCTTCCTTACCATCACAGCCGTCTCTTCCCACAAGTTGTGCTTTGAAACATCTGTATGAAAATTATGTACTCCCATCCTCCCATTCTTTGTATATTTCATTTCTTCCAGAAAGTCATAGGTCAGACATTTTCACCTGGATGATTATAGATAACAGTGACTCTTTGGCAGATATGCTCCAACACAAGAAATATGAAAACGATATGTCTAATTTCTCTACATCATCAAGTTTCATTTTTAAGCATCTTTAATATTTTCGGCTTTCATTGTAGTGAAGTAGCACTAAAACATACAGATTTGCTGCACTTAAAGCCCAGGGTGAAAACCATGATGCAAATTCTGGAGTTCAGCTAATAGTACATGGAGTGTTGTAAATCAGTGGTACCTTAGAGCTTAGAGTGTGAAGCAGAAGAAGGCAGCATTGCTCATACATGTCATCGAAGTTCATGGGAGGCTGAGGCCGACGATTGTTATGAGTATGATGACATTCTGGACTACAGAGTGAGACACTGCTTCATACTAATAAAATCAAATCATAGAAATAAACCAAATAAAATGAAGCCAGCCATCAAAATTCTGACTTCCCTATCTCGTTTCTTGTGTAATTTGAAAATTCTCCCTAAAATTATTATCTGTAACTCCCCAGTGTTGGCAGTTTGTTTGCCTGAAATAGAATTTCCACTGTCAACTCTTTCTTTCTAATATGTTTTTAAAAATCAGATAGGCACACATAGTAAGAGAACTCTTCAGCAAATTGACAGCCGTTTACTTAGATTCTCTATATAAAGAATTAACTAAAAGTAAAATAATTAAACTTCAAGTTTTATCACATAAGGTCCATGACACTAGTTTTTCAGTCACAGAACTTTTTTTTTTTTTCTGCCTTTTGGACGCCAGGTGAAGCTGCGGTCAGTGATCCAGATAATTATAACCGTTCTGGGAACGAGCCTGCCTGACAATAAAGTCCCCAATTCTAATTCACATTTGGATTCCAGATGATTATTTCATCTCTCGGCATTTCTGAGTGGACGAGTTTGTGATTTCCAAGTTTCTTGAATCTTTCCTTTTTTGAAAATGAAGTGGGTTAAGTGTCTGTGCTTAAATGCTTCTAAATTCACATGTGGTAAATCATTTTCATATTCAACTCTTCAGAATGTGGTCATTTGGCAGATGGATAGCTTATCAGCGGTCCACACCCACTTTCTCTCTCCTGTGCCCCAGAATCAGCCTCACTTCACTGCTTAGAGGGAAGTTCCTGCTGTGTTAATTCCTAAAATGATACACTAATGTTTAAGAGCCCCGCATAGCAGACTTTTTTTTTTTGAGAACCATCCAGTACAGATGGAACCTGGGAGCCAATGCCCAATAGCCAATAACAGTTCACATAATAAAGGGAGAGGGTGAGGCAGAGATGCTGGAGCTTTGGTCACCAAGTCCCCATATCCTGTAATGAGCTTCTGCTGACAAAACTCCAGCAGAAGGAGCTTCAGCAACTGCTGGGGAGGGAGAGGGAGTTTACTTTAGGGGTGTGGTCCTGAGTGTGTTGGCCATGCTACAGTGGGTGGCCTCACACTGACACATATATGGGCACCACAATTAAGACTCAGCGGGCTGTAAGAGTGGAGGAGGAGGAGGATGTGATAAGTGGGCAGCATCGGGAACGAGCTAAATAGGAGAGTGTGGTGAATGGGGACTGTATGCACATAAGGAACTCTCGCAGAAGTAAGAAAACTGCCTATGAAAGCCTTCTGCGAAGCCCGGCGGTGGTGGCACACGCCTTTAATCCCAGCACTTGGGAGGCAGAGGCAGGCAGATCTCTGTGAGTTCGAGGCCAGCCTGGTCTAGAGAGCAAGTTCCAGGACAGGCTCCAAAGCTACAGAAGAAGAAGAACCTGTCTTGAGAGAGAGCGAGAGAGAGAAACTTCAGCCAGCAGTCTCTCCTGAAAACCAAAAAGATGCTGCCCCTTGAACATCAAGGCATTTATACTTAATAGAGAATGTATCACATTAAGGAAACATAAGAGGGGGATTCTTACGGTGAGCCACATGGGGAAGAGAAATCAGATGCCGACAGAAGTGGAGTGAATACAGCCTGCGTCCCCGCACCATATCGGCACTCTGTCCCATTAGGGTGGCTGAAGCAGCTAGTTGACGTTTTCAACTAGAATTCTAAAAATTCAGACAACAGAAAAGCTTTCCAGATTTGTTTAGAGAGTGAAAAAAGAATCTGTAAGCTCTGGAACAACAAAGCATTGTGTGGGGGTCAGCAAGAGAAAGGGCTCCAGAAGGGCACCAGGCAGAAAGGGGTTTCCAGAGAAGTCACTTATTCGAGGACCCTCTGTTTTGGGATCCTGTCCGGCTGCTGAGACAGAGTGCCCTGACAAAGGCAGCCTAGACGATGAAGTGCTGGTTTTAGCTTCTGGTTCCAGAGGAGCTACAGTCCATCATGACAGAGCAGACAGGGCTGCAGGATCCTGAAACTAGCCCATCACATTGCAGGAGGGGTCCAAACAGAGCAAGAGAGCAGGAAGCAGGGCCAGGCTAGAAACCCTCAGAGCCCACCTCCAGTGACACACTTTCTCTCTTAGGGGGCTCCCTCCTAAGGTCTCCCTAACCTCTCTGGACAGCACAACTAGCTGGGGAACAAGTGTCAAAAACTACGAGCCTATGCGGGGGCATTCCACACTTAAACATTCCACACTTAAACATTCCACACTTAAACCACAACAAAGCACAGAAGCATAAAACTAGAGTCCCAGGGCTGAGCATGGTGCCTGTGTTAAGGAAACTAAAACTGCGAATCACTCCCCTCCGCCAAGTAGAGAAGGAAACTCCACACATCTCAGCACCGTTTCTCTGTGTAAGTGGAAACTCCACATCAGAAAGCATGGGCTCTTCGAATCCCTGTTTGTCCTTCACCTCAGATTCCTCTGGGCACAGGCATTCAAGAAGAGAGAAATGGCTTGAGCAGAGGCTAAAAACGCTGCACAGGTATGTCAGAAAGTTCATCACAAGTCAATTGAAAAGGAAAAAAAAGGCTTGAGAGAAGAAATAAAGAAAAAAGAGGGAGAGGGGAGGGAGAGGTCTTTTTTCTTTTTCATGTTCTGAACCCGGAATGTCGCCGTGGAGCCACCAGATGGCAGTGTTGCAGACAAGCTCTCAGCCTCTGGACACAGTGGCTATTTGGAAAGAGACACTGGAGAGAACCTGCAAGCTGTTATCTGTGTCCCTGAAGGACCTGCAGCCTCCTAAGGGCAGGGCTGACTTTCCTTCCAAGACTTTCTAGGACTGAAGGAAGCTACCTACTTGGGTTTCTGGAATTTTCGGTTTAGCCTCGCCAGCTAGCTCAGCAGAGGTGGAACAGATATTTCCGGAGAACCACAGCTCATGGGGTGCTCCAGAGCAGTAGACAGATCCCAGCAAGACAAGGAAAAACTTCTAGGACGTCTCTTGCCTAGGCTCTTTCCCTTGACCAGCTCCCTGTGCTGCCCCACCATGCAGGTCCTCAGTTTTCAGCAGCACCTGCCCACACAGCCATTCCAAGGTGCAGAATTACCAATAACCATGCCAGCCAACCAAAGAAAGCTCCCATTGATTTCCTGTGTTGTAAATTGATCCAAATAATTTCTGTGGTTTCAGGGGTTCATTAACTCACTAATTTGAAATAATCTGAACATAAGCCGAGTTAAAGTTTTCTCTTGCCCTGTGTCTAGACTCATTTAGCTCAATTTCCTAGATCACAATGCCAAGGAAGTCAGAGTTCAATGTGCTGTTTACAATGGAGCTCTCTCTCTCTCTCTCTCTCTCTCTCTCTCTCTCTCTCTCTCTCCTTCCCCTCTCCCTTTCTCCCTTCTTTCTTCCTTCTCTTTCCCAGGTCCAGGGCAGGCTCTTAGTTCATATCCCTGGCTGACATTTGGGAATAAGATCTAAAAAGGAGCCTGAATGTGGGAGTCTGAGGAGAAAAAAATGATGGGGAAATATGAATACACCCTAATCCAGTCTCTCTGGTTTGGGTCTGAAGCAAAATGGGTAAGCAAAATCCCCATTGCATTGAATGAAGCTATGAAATCTGTGCAGAATGAAGAGAATTTCTTTGAAGACACTAGAGAAACAACACCTAAAACCAGGTTGAGGAAAATGACAGAATTCAAAATATCAACCAAGTAACAAGACAAGGATTGCATGAGTTTCTTCTCTCCTGTCCCATTGTAGATATTCAATGGCATAAAACAAGGAAGTGGCCATTAACCGTGAATAGAGGTCATTGCAAGAGACAGGAGAAAGACACAAATCATCCTCAGATGACATAATCTACTGAGTATAAAAATTTCAAGACAGTTATAAAAGTGTTCCTAGAAATGATAAATAAGTTTATCAGTGTCAAAAACAAACAACAAACTGTTTATCCACATAGTAGCAATGGAGAATTTTAAGCCTTAAGAAATGTAAAATGCTTATATACAAACCCAACATAATAACTGTACTGCATCTCCATGCTAAAGAATGCTAGTAACAAAAATATCGGTGAGAGGTCAAATATATGGAAAACAAGGAGAACTTATAAATTGGAAGACATAATAAGACATAATTGTTGATTCTCAAATTGATTGCAGGTAACACAATTTCAGTAGGAAAATACAATGGAATTTAAAACATAGTGAAAACAGTTTGGGCAGACATCCCATCTGAGAGGAGGTTCATACAGTCAAAGTAAACAAATAAATAAGCAGCTTCCCTCTCCCTTAGCAATGTGCAAATTGAAGTCACATGGGTATTTCTTCAGGCTTAGTAGACTACTATGATAAAAGAAGACATTCTGCCAATACCAAGGTCTGGTAAGGACACAGGGTGGCTCATGTCCCCTATGTGTTGCTAGTGGGAACATGACATAGTATAGCCACGGCATTTGTCATGGTTTATAAAGCTAAACATGTATTTACTGTTTGTATGACTCAGAAATCCTACTCCTGGAAATTTTACTTCAGAGATAGGAAAACTGTTAGTCACACAAAACTGACGCATCAAGTATTTGCAGCATATCGGGGGAGTTTCCAGACCTGGAAGCAATCCAAGTGACTTTCCATGAATGAACTGATCAACAGTAACACCTTCTTACAATAGGATGCCTTTCAGCAACAAAAAGGAACAGTCTACTGATAGGTGGCTCACACTAGCATCAAAGGTGTCGCATAGAGCTAAAGAATCCTGCTCAGAAAGTTAGTGTACAATTCATTTATGTGTCGCACTTACAAAGGCACTCACAGTGATGGAGCCAGCATGAGTGTTTGCCAAGAAGTATGGGAGCTGGGAGAGTGAAGGAGTAGTGCAGGAAGTATTGGGGTGCATGTCCCTTTTGTGCACCCTGTGCTTATACTGATTTGTTGAAGTGCCAATATTCATATAACTGCTCACCGCCAAAGATTTGGTTCTATAGTATACGTTAACATAAGAACAAAATTGTGAAACCTGATTGTTGCTGACAAATGACTGATAGTATTTGCTTGCCTTGTCTGAAACAGAACACGTTTTGTTCTGTGAGGCGAATTGTTCACCTCTTGTAGGACAGCGATTATCTCACGTAATCCATACAGTTCTCCACCGTTGAGCTCGTTATTCTCTGCTTTACAGTGAGAAATGGGCGTTTAGAACACCTACGTAGAACACTCAAGGTCAGAAAGCTTGAACAGAGGACTCAACATTTGCAGAGAGGCGCGTATGCTCGTAGAGACTCTGTGGCTATCAGCTGAACAATAGCTCTCTGGCACTTACCTGAAGGAGATATGATCCTACTGCTTTCAGAGGAAGCTCTCTAATCACTTTACAGCTGCACTTATGCCTTTAGACACACCCCAGTAAGATCTCTACATGGAAGTGCTTATTAGCAATACCTCGGGTTTTGTGTATAATTCCTAAGAAGTCTTCCCTGGAGCCCTATAGTTTGGTGTCTATCAGACTCTGCGTGGCTCACCTTCTCTAGATACACAAGGCTAAAGCTTCACCTCATGACAAACCTTTCATAGATGAAAAGCTCTCTTTCTAAGCTTGTTCTGTCTTGAAGCTGAAGCCTTTCTCAGGCTCCAATTAAATATGGCACTGCTCTTTAAACCCTGAGACATTTGAACAAGATGGAAGGTGGCTTGACCCTTTAATCAGGGCTCAGTATGCAGTTAGAAGCATGGTGGCCATCTGTATCTAAGTGTGGGACTGCTCGAGCCACCTCAGAAAGGCTTGTCATCATTGTCTCCTCCACAGGAAAATAATAGCACATGCCAAATTCCTTCCGTCATCTTGTCAGGCAGCATGTGACATCCGCACGGATGAAAACCCTAAAGAACTGAACCTAAAATAAGTAGCTTCAGCAAGAATATCTGCAATGACATGCTCAACCAGCACACTCTGCAGCCTAACCTTGAGCTTCCTATGTTCAGAACCGGATTTGTCTAAAGAAAAGCAGGCATCTGGCAGCACCGATCTATTCCCAAGAGAATGTTGAGCACCGAAGACACTCTACTTGGAGCTTGTTTTCTTCTTGGCAAAACTGGCCCTTGGGCAAAGAACTGCCCATGCCTCGACCACTGAAAAAATGCATGGTGTCTGAACAGGTCAAACAGGATACAAGAAAAAAAGACTACCAAACCTTTCCAAGTCATATTAAAACTGTTTTGAAATTTTTCCTGCCTCTGAAAATGATCTGCCAGTTATTCTAGGCCTTAGTCAAAGTCGGTTGCTCCAGTGTTGCAAACGAGACTTTGGGTGATTGCCCAGGTAGCCAGTTGTCTCTGTCATTTATTGCACATTTTGGAAATTGCTTGATTGCACTTCCTGTCTACTCAAGTAATATTATTTTCCTTCTCAGATTTTTGATGGGGTTGAAGACTAGATATTCATAGTTACTTTCCTCTCATGACTTAGCCAAGCCATTTCTAATATAAGACTTAGACTTCTTAGGATAGAATAATTATTGAAATAGCTAGCATATGTTTCTTGCTTAACACTGTTTATGCTGTTTGTAACACTAATTTTTATATTTGCTATCTGCTTTTATTGTATATAGTTTTGTATTGAGTTTGGAAATCTCTTATTTAGATAAAAGGGAGAGGTGCTGAGGGAACTCCTTCAGCTGATGACATTTGAGATGCTGGACCAGGTTGGGCATGGCTTTGGGTAGTAAAAAAACTCACTCACTTGCTCTCTTTCTTGACTGCTGGACTCGGTTCCTGTTTCCCGCTCATGCAAAGAACTGTAGATCTGTGAGTCTACCTCTAAATAAAGAACCCTTTATTATATCCCCCCCCAAAAGCAGGCATCAAGCTTCTGGCATAGAAGTCCCATGCATGCCAATGGTTGAGCACAGTTCTAACTTGTCTGTAAGACACAAAGGACATAAACAAGCATGAGATAGTGCTGACGTAACTCTGACAGAGGTGTTTAGGCTACCTGGTGAAAAAACTGGGAATTATTCCATACTTATTTACAATCCCAGGAATGTGTGGAGGGGAAACCCACATAGAACTAAGCACATAACAATGGCCTTCTCCGTACAGCTCTCCATGTATATAGACGTGTGTGAGCTAAGGATGCCAGCACAAATGTCCCTCTGACTCCAAAGTCCAGTTCTAAGATCTAAGGCCAAGCGACTTCTTCCTGACACTTCTCATGGGCATACAGTGAGGGGAAGACATGTTTTGTGTAACTTACCTGCTCCTTCCACACTTTCTCTGGTCCAAAGGCTTGACCTTGACCATTCTAACCTGAACAATTTCAGATCTAGCATGAACATGAGACTTCACTGTTCTGTTCCTCCTCATAACCCATCTGCCAGGGATGTACTCCTAAACTCAGCTCCATTTACCTCATATTATGACTTGGGATTTTCAGTGAACGCAGAGGCCAGTGGACATCCAGGACTCTAGAGAATCAAAGTTCAGCCTGCCTTCCCAGCATTGCCCCTCCATCCATTTCTGCACATGCTATAACATGATACACTTCTTGGCTATCCTCCGAGCAAACTCTTTCAGCCATCCATGCATGAATTATTTATTCTGCCAAAAAGGACATTTCTTCATTGTACTACCTGTTGGAAGACTGTTTGCTCCTCAAGACCTCCTCATATACGGCCATGTGTCCCTTAATAAAGTGGACAGCTGCTAGCTTCTTTTGTCATTGTGCAGTCATTGTAGATTACACAGGATGAGATGGTGTAGGTCAGTCACCCAGTGTGGCCTCTTGATGTGAACAAGGGACACAGTAAACATGAGATGCCTGCGACAGCTGCTGGGATAGCTTGGAACTCCGCTTTACAAAAAGCATGCTTTTATACATGGGACAAGTGCACTCTAAAATAATATATAGTGGCGTGGAATAGTAAATGCTAAACTATTAACATCCATTTCCTATCATTGTCAAGTTCATAATTCCATGGGCTATGCTCCCTTGCAGAGGGCAGGACAGACGATTTGCCTTCAACTGCATCCACAGTCAGTCACGTGAGCACTGTGTTGTTCTGTGACATACAATGGCTATGACATCACTATTTAAGACAGGATTTTCTTTTCTTTCTCCTTTTTTGGGGTGGGCTTCATGAAAAATATATTGGATCATCACCATGGATAAGGTCTGTCTATCACCTACTAACATGCTAGCTCATGGCTGTATTATTTCCCCCACAATATACTGTTTGAAAGAATTTAGTGACATACTGTTTGAAAGAATTCTGTACTATCACCGTATGTAATCAGTATAGGCGCCCAATATATATTGTTCTTAGTCTAGCTTCCTCTTGATTTTGAATCATGCTATCCTTCTTTTCTCATAGCTTTCAATCCTATGCATGTCTGCTGTGATAAGATGCTCTGTGAGCTTAAATTAGCTATTACCTATGTTTCCAGTACAATTTTAGCACACTGCCAAAATAAATATTACCAGGTCTGGTCTTTGAGCTATTTGGATAGACCACACGCCCTGCCCAGAAAAAATCCACTGTCTCTTACTTTTATCCATACACAACATTAATGATAACATTCATATTTAGTGATATCCATAATATTAATATTATACTAATATTAATTGTGAGACAATGATGTATGGGAAATAGCTTAGCAACCTGGGATACACTTAGTTTGGGCTATACAATGATGTGCTTGGTAACTTATGACACTATCTGCATATAGTGCACACACACACACACCTCAAACAATGCACAAGGCATACTATTAGCAGTCTAAGACTCCCACCTGCATTGAGCTGCATAGATACTTCCCTTAAACAGTAGAAATAAGTCTCTTCTATTCTCAACTCCTCTATAACACCCCATATCTATTCAAACACTTCCTGGAACATTTAGAGAAACTGTAAGCAACTGACCTATCTTGTCTTAACTGGCTTTGGGTCCATGCCCAAAAAGGCAAACTTTGTTTTCAAACTGAATTTTCAGGCAGAATCTCATATTTACTATCTTATGCCCAAGCATAATTAAATGAACCTGTGGTTAAAATCAGATGCAGCATGGGAGGGGACATGCACAATGGGCAAATGTTTTTGTAATCCAAACTTGCCAATTAAAACATAGGAAACCCTACGCTACACTGCTGGGCAACCAAATGCCCTTTTTTTCCTGAACACCATAAGAAGAGACCTAGAGAATGATTGGGACCCTTGAATACCTTGCCAGTCATGTGGCCTGCTGTTTTCAATCTTGGTAACATATTCTTCTCATATTTGGATTTGAATAAAGTTTCTCCATTATTTTAAAATCTGTCTGAGCCTTTACTTCAATTATTTGAATAAGAGGCCAAGAGTCTACAAAAGCCAAACCCAGACACCACTAACAGCTGTAATTATACACCTGTGAAACACAGGCACTGAGCTGCGTATCTTTCCACAAGTTATATGGGAGAGCAGGGAGGCCAGACACACTTTGTGCTAACGCAGATGGGGCCAACTTACCTTTTGTTAAGGAGCACAAATCTACCAACAGCACAGTTCAGTACTCAAGACAATCAATGTCTGGTGGAGGACGGATGAGCATTATCTATAGAGAGCAGAATATTAGGCTCCACTTTGTCATTGTATGGGATGAATGAGTTAACTCCCCAGTTAGGGGCTATGGCTTCCAGAACTATAAAAGGAGAGGTGCTTCTCGCATTTCAATTTGTCTAGACATCATTCAGGTCTCTACGTTAAAGGCCTGGTGGAACTGACCAGGTGTTGAGTAGAGTTTGTATCACTAACCAACTCCCCAGTGATAAAAATGACCTCTTCACTGAGTTATATTTTCAGGATCCAGAAAGATCTACAATGTGTACTCAACACTGAGATCCTAAAGTAGGCTACAGACTAGAGGCTATTGCTGAGGTGGCTAACACGGAGGCCTCTGGATTACAAGTGTCTTAAATACTCACTGCAAGAGCTGGGAAGGAAGGATGCCTTTCCTCCAGGACTCACGGAGCTTTGCAGAGAAAACCAAGATCTACCTTGAGGTGAGCTAGGAGCAAAAGGAGTGTCACCAAACCTGTGAACCTTCCAGTGGCACACTCTCTGCCCCGTGAAAACCTGCAACCCATTTCAAAAGCCTGGTGGAATTCTAAAGCCTCCTCTTCCTCCCTGCCTTCTACCTGCACTGTCACACAAGCCAATGTCTTGAAAGATTTCCTTTGGCAAAATCCTTGAGATCCAAGAGGGGTGGGGATGGGTGCTGCCAAGATGGAAAGGGCTCAGCTCAGATTCTTTTTATCCTTCAGATTTCCTCCTGCTCTAACACTGTGTAGCCTATAAAGCTCATTAAGGAGGAAGAAGGAAGTCTACCTTTTCCATTCCCAAGGCGCAGGCTTTCCAGAAAGCTTCCCTCCAAAACAAAAGGTAATGCCAACCTCACAGGGAAGTAGAGGGTCTCAGGGTAAGAACAGCCACGGAACTGGTTTAGAGAACCTTCTTGAATCATAAAACCAGCCCTGCTAGCTCATTATACATCCGAGGAATTAATTGGATCCAGCTGATATCTGATCTCCAAAAATAATACAACATATCATGTTTCTTACATTTGAGCTCTGAGTGACATTTCATTTGTTCAAGAGGATTTTGTCTGCTCTTTCCTGTCAAGAGACATTGGCAAAGCTGAGTGCAATCAACATCTTCATTCTGGGTAGCAAGGACCCTTAGATGTTCCAACAGAAGATGCACAGTGCCCACTTGTGGGTTTGGATACACGGGAGGCCGATATGCAGCGATCGGATGGAAAGTTTTAATGAGACACAGTGTCCAAATATGACCTATTAGACTCCCATCCCCCAAGCTTGTGCCTCCGGCTCTCTGTGCTGGCATTCTCCAGACAAAGGGAACAAATAAACTATGTGCGTGCAAATGGCATTTACGCTTATGCTACTTCCCATCCTCACTTTGGAGCACAGGCATGGAAATGACCCACCCCAGTTAGTCAGTATTTAGAACCCCTGATGAGTCCCTTGGGCCAAAGCAAAGGGGTTTAGAATGGAAAGTTCTCAGTGTGGGGCCCTTACTTTTCTCGCTCTGGGGGAGAGAACTTGAGTGCTCCAAGCAGCTGACAACGGCAAAGTGACTTTCCCTCCCATCCACATGAGTGGATGGAAAATGAGGAGCTATGGGAGGGAGTTAAAAATGAGCTATGGTTCTGCGGGGCTCCCAGGAGAGTGTAAAATGGAAAATGGGCCAAACAAAATAATGTATATTTTTAACTCATAAATAGGCCAACAAAATTATATTCAGTCTTTGTAAAGTGCTCTGGTACACATCCGGCCACTAATAGCCTCCTCTGCCTGGCCGCCCCTCCATTTCTTAATGCTTTTGAGTTTACTATGTGAGAAGCATGTTAGGAGACTTTGTGGGCTATGACTCTACACTCTCAGGAATTAAAATGTACAGAAGAAACCACTCTGGTTGTTTATTACAGCCATCAAATACTAGTCACGGGAGCATTTCAGGATGTGTTTTCTATGCCATCTCACCCTCCGCCCAGACCCCTGTTGTATTTGAGTTAAGATTGTTATTCTGCTAAGCAGTGTAGTGTGTGGATGTTCTCACTTGGAAGGCAAGTATGGAATCTGTCTAGCATCTAGAGTCTATGAATTTAAATTATAAATGATAATCTTTGATTTTAAAATTTGTAAATCAAAATGTATTCACTTACTCATTTTTGCTTTGTTTTCAACGGGGAAGGTTAAATCACTCCATGAGGCTAGAGATATGGCTCAGCCATCAAGAGCACTTATGGCCCTTGCAGAGGACCCAGGTTTGGTTACCAGAATACACATAGTGACTCCCAAGCACCTGTAATCCCACAAGGCTCAACACTACACAAAGAGCTAAAAAAAAAAACTGAGAAAAGCTGGAAGTAAGAGAAGTGGTCTTCTACAGAGGAGAGCACACCAACTGGCTGTTCAGGGCCAAATAGTCAGCCCTGAAAACATACATACAAGTAACATTATGGAGGCTGAACAGGTTATATTTACTAATATATATGTACATGCATATATACATGCAATAGAGTGAAAAAAAGACTTTAGTTTGAAGGAATGCAGTGAGGAGTATGTGAAAGGGTTTGGAGGGAGGATGGAAAAGAGAGAAATGTAATTATATTATAAACTCAAAAAGCAACACAAATTAATGCTACTAAGCAACCGTTATGACTATCATTTGCATGATTTCTTGAGACTGGGGCTCTTACTACATTTCATAAAAGAAAGTGTTGAACTCAGAACTGAAGAGGCAACCAGGTTAAGTTTGTAGAGGGTGGATTCTAAGGCATGGAGGAGGCAAAGGCCCTGTGGTAAGAGAGACTGCCACATAAGTAGAGAGTGAGAGAGAAAGGAGAACACTAGAACCCAGGTACATGCAGCACTGACTGCACGACAAATATTGAATGACAGCAAAGAAGGAAGTGAACTTGCAAGGAGTTATCTATGAACACTGTGGCTCTGGAGCTACACAGACATGAATTAGTACTTAAAACAGAGCACTGCATCGTTCAGGCAACTGACACAGAAAAACAAAGGCATGAGAGCACAAAACATGCCATTTCACTGCCTCTCTTACAATTTAACAATGCGTGGACTCTGGCTAAAAATAAAAAAAAAACCAAAGCTATATACCACCATATATTTTAAATAAACACAAGAATGAACAGCACTTCTCGTATAAACATTCATTTGAATTCATTAGGGGTGTAAATGCTATCAGTAAAGCCATAACATTTTATAAAAATCAAATGCAGAAGAGCATCTTCAGGATGTGGGACTCAACAAGGAATTCTTAATCTTGGCACCAAAAGTACTATTTGTCAAAGGAAAACCTGATCAAGTGCACCTCATCTAAATTAAAACTTCAAAAGCTCATACAAAAAGACAAAGTGGGTGTTATTGGAAAATATCTGCAATACAAATATCCAATAGAGGAATGGGGTGTCAAGAATATATAAAGAAATATCAAAACTCAATTATCTCTCTCTCTCTTCCCCAAGCTTCCTTCCTCTCTCATCTCTTCTAATACACACACACATATACACAACACACACACACACACACACACACACACACCCAGCAGAAGGCCTAAAGACAGATGCGGGTGAAGAGGACATAGGCATGGCAACTAATCCTAAGGAATGATCTATCTTCTCACCCCGAGGAAGACAATTTAAAACCTTGATGAGATATTACTATACACCTATCAGAATGGATAAAATTAAAAAAAAAAAACGGATGAGATCCAATGCTGACAGAAGTGGAGAGAAACAGGATTGTTCTTGCATTGCTGGTGAGGAGAAGAAATAAGTGGTCCAGACACTCCAGAAAGAAATTGGGCAGTTTCTTAGGAAGTCAAATAAGCAGTTATTGTACAGCCAATAGCTCATTCAAATCAACTTCATTGGATTAAGTCACCTAGAAGGCTAGTAAGGTACACTTTGTGTGTGTCTACAATGGCATTTTTGAGAGACTTAACTAAAGAGGTAAGGCACACACTGAATGTGCTTGGCACCGTCCTGTGGGCTCAGGGCCTCGGCCGAATAAGAAGAGAAAGAAGTGCTCCTGTGTTGGAGCATCCATCTCTCTTTGCTTCCCGACTGAAGATGCTGTGTGGCCAGCTGCCTAACTCTTCCACCTCGGTGCCTTCTACTCATCATGAACCATATCCCGTTTTCAACCATGAACTGAGGTAAACCCTTTCTTCCTTTGCTTGCTGACAGACGATGAGGGACATAACCAGTATAATAAATTGGCAGTTGCCTTCTTTATCCCAGAGAAATAAAAATATTTTATGTAAAAAACAACTTGCATGATTATTTATAATAATCCTATTCACAATAAGCAAAAACAGTCCAGATGTCCCTTAGTTGGTAATAGTGGCATATGCCTCACTGGGATATTGTTTTGTGAACTGCCAACTAAAATACTAGGGATGTACACAGCAGTGTAGAGAGCTTTCTAATTAATTATATACAAAGAAAAGTCTCTCTCCAAAGATCGCCTACTATATCATTTCATTTATGTGCTATTTTTAATATTAAGTCTTAGATAAAGAAAATAAATTAGTAGTACCACAGTTATGGGTATGAATGAATGGAGGGCCTGAAAGGGCAATTGGCAGGGTGTTTTCATGGACAGAATTGTGTCTCTTGTCTGCTGTCACTGACTTCTGTTTTTTGTTGTTGTTGTTTTAGTTTGTTTTGCCCCTCCACAGTTCATATGTTATAACCCTGATCCTACATGACGTGTGTGAGGTAAAGCCTCTAAGACAGTGGTTCTCAACCTTCCTAATGCTGTGACCCTTTAATAATAAAGTTCCTCAAGTTATGATGACCCTAACCATAAAATTATTTCATTGCCACTTCATAACTGTAATTTTGCCAATGTTCTAATGTTAATATGTAATATGCAGGATATCTGTTTGTAATTCCCCCAAAGGTATCACCACCCATAGATTGAGAATTGTTGCTCTGGGCTTAGCAATGGTCTTAAGGGTGGAGCCTCTATGATAACTCAATGCCTACAAGAAATCACAAGAGACTGGAACATATTGGTCCTTCATTCTCTCTCCCTCTACATCTCCCTCCCTGCCTCTCCTTAAAAGGATTCATCAGAAGGGGCCATCTACAAACCTAGAAGCTGTCCATCATCACTGCCACCAAATCCACTGCCACCCTGATCATAGACTTCCTAGTAATCCTTCCCGAGTAGGAGAGAATAGATGTTGATTATTGAGAGCTCTGAGTTTATGGCTGACCATGGTACTAGGCCAATCTATCTATATGTGTGTTAAAATTATACAGAACTGAGTCCATGGGGATGAGTGCAAGCAAAATGAGGGGTCCAAATTAAGAAATAAGAACGACAAATTGTTTCAATGTTACAATACTCTCAGATAGTTTTGCAGGATGTTCCCATTAGGAGAAACTGGGTAATGAGCATACTACATTGTTATACATTATTTCTTACAACTGTATATGAGCGTGCAATCATATTCATATAAATTTAAGTGAAAACCATAGTCTTTAAAAGTACAGCATGCTCTTTGGCCCAAGAATAAAAATAATACTACAGAAAATCATAAGGATAGAAAGTGCTCTCCTTGCTCCAGGCTTGAACATCAAGAAATGGGACACAGAATGATAAGCACTCTGGTGAGAATACTGGGGAGAGATAGCAAGGCACAAGTGGACCCCGAGTAACCAGGGGATGCTGGATAGCCATTCAAAACAGAATGCATCTGTCAAAGTACTAAATAGCCGACACAAAAGGGCCTTTAGAAGCAAAACTGGAAGGAAATTACAAACCTCCCTAGGTGACCCACTTTGATCAAGGTACTCAACACAGTCACCTACTCTGTGTGTAAGAGCCCATCATCTGCATGAATGTTGGCTACCTTTATTTTTAAGATCATTCAAAAATATTACTTATTTTTAAAAGAAGGAAAGAGAACCACTGCTTACCTTATTATAATGAAGAATTTCTATTAATCCCTGTAAATATACTGTCTTGGGCCCCTGAGGTCACTTAGTGAAGGTACTCATCAGTAAGCCTGACGGTCTCAGGTTCGCGCTTGGACCCACATGAATAGTTATCCACATGGTAGGAGCAAATCAGCCCCACTGAGTAGCCCTCGGAACTCAACATGTGACCCCCACTTCATTACATAAATAAATAAGGTATAATTTAAAAAATAAAACATATATCCTGTCTTCTTATCTAAATTTTATACCAACTTACATTAAGTTAGTGCTTGATAAAATAATACATTTATGCATATACTTTTGTATCCTTATATTTTACTTAAGTCTATTACAACAGTTGATAATATTTTAGTTTTAATTCAGTATTACACGTACTATTGGTACTTCTTACCCAGTATAAAGATCATCATCTTTTTTTGAGATTTTTTTTAATTTTCATTTTTTGCTAATAATATGGCAGCTGCTTATTATTTGTTAATTACTTACAACAGGATGAGAATTATATTAGGGTACTCATAGCACCCCATAGACACTTTGCAAGGCCCAAGCTCTGGAGTTTGATCCAGCACCTAGACAAGGACACACAGTTTAGCTAGAATTTATTAAATCAGTTAACATTTACATAGAAATGAATATTTAATACATTTTGTAAAGAACCATTTAACGTATCCTCTGCCCTGCACTCATGTAACAGAACGTAAGTGGAAACGCAGTATGTTACTGCAAATGAATTGGTGTGAACAGGGCCCTGGCTCAGAGCGACAGAACTCTTGCTGCTTCCATGTCTCTCTGGACACTGGCCTGTTAACACATGTGACTCCTCCTTTGTGGAGTGGAGTCCAGCTTTGTGATCTCTGAAATCCTTCAACTTTAGCTTTACTGTATTTAACTGTTTTCTAAGTAAAATTGGAGCTAAGGAGTGATCTCAACTCTGTTTTGAGTTATCTATTTACTGACAGAGTGCACTTCTGCAGAAGGCTTTTAACAATCGTATTATACATTTTATCAATTTCAGTTTGAGTGGCAGCCTCTTTCCATGACATCTCTCAGCTCTCGCACACGCATTCTCTTCCTGAATCGGTGCCCACAATGAAATCTTCACTTATACTTTTCAAAAAGAGTTATTTATGCGTTTTTTCTGTGTGTCTGTACACAATGTATGTATGTGTGTGTACATGTGTGAGTGTGTGTCTGTGTGTGTGTGTGTGTGTCTGTGTGTGTGTAGAGGCCAGGAGAGCTTTGGGTCCTCTGAAGCCTGCTCAAAATTCTCTCCAGCCCCTTTGCTTTTATTTTTTACACTCATTTACTTTAGTAAAATAATTTGTACATTGTGAAAGCATGGTTTTTAAAATTAGTAAACTGGAAAATTTCTTTTTAAATGCTAATATTAGACAAAAATAAAGAAGTAATTAAAATAGGAGATTTTAAAGTTAGTTGTATACCTAAGGTCTTTATATATTACTTCCAGCTGAAACAGAAGGAAAACTACTAAGTGGTGCCAACTATTGTATTATTTTTGGCTAATATAAAGGCAAACAGAAAAAAATAGAAAGTACTATATACTTAGTGACAATAATTTGACACCACAGTATGAAAATTATGCTTTTATGGATCAGAAAATCTTTGCCCAAAGATTTTTTCTCATTTTAGTTATGGTCGATGGGATTTTATTAAATTTTAATTACAAACACAGGATTCTTGTTATTGCTTGTCCTTTTATATTTAAAGACCAAAAAAAGTAAAAATAAATGTATTATATACTATTAAATAGCCAACTTTAATCTAGTAATTATTTCCTTCTGTGAAACCCAAGAACCTATGAAAATATACACATTGTGTCGAGATCATTTGTCTTGTGTCTATGTGTGTATGTATGTATGCATGCATGTGTATGTTTGTGTGCATGAGCATATGTTCACGTGTGCTCATGCCATGTGTGCTGGAACTCGTGTGTGAAGATGCACGTGTGTGCATGTTCATTTGCATATGGAGGTCAGAAGTAAACTTCATGTGCTATTCCTCATGTATTCTATATTAAATATCCCATTGTATTGTGTTTTTAATTTACCTTCCCATTCTGTTCTGTTTTAATTAAGAGATTATTGCTTTATGAGATTAATTACTTACATGATTAAATTATTTGTATTATTTCTTTTCTGCATTATTTTTTAGTATTCAGATTTCCTCATTGATATCTATGGGTTTTTTTTTTTTAGCTTTTCTTATAATGGCTATGTTAGAGTCTACAACACCTGTCCATGATATATTAAAAGCACAATATGAATAAATGATTTTACCTATTACTATATAAAGAATCTTGAAACATTTAAAAGTCTTCTAAACCCTCCTGATGATTATTTCTTGGTCTTTAAGTATGTGTATGATATCATTGGACATTATGCTATTAAACTAATTTTCTTCAGCAAATACCTAGTTAAACATACTGTCATATTTACCTGCTGTGGTAGTTTGAGTGCAATTGTCCCCCATAAACTCACAGGGAGTGGCATCATTAGTAGGTATAGCCTTGTTCCATTAGATGTAGCTTTGTTGGAGGAAGTGTGTCATTGTGGAGGCGAGATATGAAGTCTCATATGCTCAAGTCACAGTGTCTCAGTTCACTTCCTGTTGCCTGTGCAAGATGTAGAACTCTCAGCTCCCTCACCAGCTCCAGCACTATGTCTGCCTGCAAGACACCATGCCCCACTCTGATGAAAATGAACTGAAGCTCTGTTTTCCTTTATAAATGCTTTTCAGAATTTTCATGGTCATGGTATCTCTTCACAGCAATAGAAATCCTAACTTACAGAGCTTACAGAGCTGTTGTTTTTCACTTTCAACACTGGTGACTTGCTAAAGAAAAAAATGACAGACCAATGAGATGTCTCAGTGGGTAAAGGTGCTTGCTGCCAAACCTGATCTGTGCTCCATGTTTGGGACCCACTTGTTAAAATGAAAGAATCGGTTCCATATTTGCCCTTCACTGTGTGCCATGGTATATGCACACACACACACAATACACACATAAAAAATAGATACAATAAAATAACCTTGAAAGACACAGATGGTGAAAATATTAAAAATCTTTTAGATACAATATCACAGAGAGAATGAGCAAACTAGAAAGAAAATCACAAGAGATCACAACCCAAACATGGGAAGGGCACTAACACTACAGAAAAAGGGAGGGGGCAAAGTAATTGTAATGGTTATTCAACCTAATGTGCATGCAATCTGACTTTGCAGGGAAAAAACCTTAGAGATTTGGACAGACTAACACAAAAGTTCATGCTTTTTAATCCCAGTGCTTGGACCTGGAGACAGGAGGACCTAGGAACTTGCTGTCCAGCCAGTCTAGCCAAATTAGCAAACTCCAGGTTCGGTGAGAAATTCTATCTCAAAAAATGACATTGAGGGCTGGGGAGATGGCTCACTGTGCAAAGAACTTGGTATGAGAGCATCAAATCTCCAGAAGCCGTGAAAGCCATAGAGGACAGCACAAGGGTGTAACTCCAGTTCTCTCACAGTAAGGTAGGAAAGGAGAGCAAATTCTCCAGGAGGTGAAGAGAGAACTTCCTAAAGTACATGGGTCAACCAGCCTGACACTTATACCAATGAACCCATCCCAATCAAAGTGAGGACTGACGTTAGAGGTTGTCCTCTGACCTTCACATGTGCTTCCTGACACACACACACCGAATGCATACAATTGTCATACACATATACATCATATACACAACAATTAAAATTAAATAAATAAGACTGAAAGTAAACCACTGATATCAACTTTGGGCTTTTACAGACCCACAGCTTCATGCAGCTGTACACATATACACCATGCACACTCCTACTCCTCCTCCTACTGCTGCTGCTGCTGCTATTACTACTAATAATAATAGAGGAGGAAGATGAAGAGGAGGAGGAGAAAGAAAGAATAAAGAAATAGGAGAAGGAAAAGAAGAAGAATAAAAAGAAGGAGAGAAGAAGAAGAAGAAGAAGAAGAAGAAGAAGAAGAAGAAGAAGAAGAAGAAGAAGAAGAAGAAGAAGAAGAAGAAGAAGAAGAAGAAGAAGAAGAAGCTTTCACTGAGCTTAATTTCAGCTTCAGATTCATTTAGTCTTCGGGAGAACTTTCAATGTTACATGTAACGCATGCTAACACATTAAACCTTAGTTTGTCTAAATAATTCCACTTACTCCCTTTGTTGTACGTCTTTCTGTTGTGCATTGTTGCCCTTGGTTTCTAATAATGTCTTTGAACTCCTGGTTGGATTTGTTGTCTATTTGGAGACGTATTTTCCTTCCCTTCCAGAGTGATTGTTTTTCCTTAGAATGTTTTCTCATGACAGGTAACTAGGGAAGTAATAATTCCAAATTATCTTAATCCAATAAGGTGATTGTGATTTAAATCGAGACATGAATCCATGCAAGGGATGACTTCACTATCATTTACCCCCAATACTGGCATAGCATCTTTCTGTTTCTCAGTCTTGAGCACAAATACTTCCCAAGACGCTTGAGACATTTGTATTTAGTATAACTCCTCCTAGCTTCATTTCTTGGAGGCAAGTTTTATGATTAAACTTTGACCTTGAAGGTCTTGCTATATAGCCCAGGATGGCTTCAAGCTGCCTATCTCCCTGTCGCAACCTCTCAAGTAGTGGGGCTTTAAGACCACACCCAGCTCTGAAGTGTATTCATGAGAATTTCTGCATGCATATTTGTTGAATACCTTGTTAACTTTCAATGTTTCCACCACGTTATCCTTCCAGATTTCCTGTTTTTTCTAAATGGATAGGTTGATCTAATCTATCCTGCTTTAGTGAAGTGGGAAATTTCAATTGTTATTACCATAATTTCTTCAATTTTCCCTGTGTTGAACTTTGCCTGGAGATGTCAATCCTTCTGTTCCAATTTGAAAGCTACTCCTCTAAATGCAACTTTATGAAAGATAAAAATTGTTTTCATATGCTTCTTTGTTTAGTTTTTAAACATGGTCTCATATAGAGCACAATGACCTCAGACTCACTAAGTAATTGATACTGGCCTTGAACTCTTGAACTTTCTGAATACAGGGATTACAGACATGTGACATCACATCCAAATTTTTTCTCAAATTAACAATCAATAAAACAGTGTGTTCATTTCATGGTACTTTTATGGCTATGATAGTTTTGTTTGATCACATTTATTTCAAAAAATAATCTTAATTAAAATTTTACATATCTATCCCAGTTCCCCTCTCTCCCCTCCTCCTACTCCCTTCACCTTCCCCCCACCCCACCCAGCGACCACTCCTCAGAAAGGGTAAAGGAGTCTAGCCTATCACTTTGAGGCAAGACCAAGGCCCTCCCTACTATAACTAGGCTGACCAAGTTATCCCTCCAAAGAGAATGGGCTCCAAAAAGCCAGTAGAGGCAGTAGGAATAAATCTTGGACACACTGTCAGTGACCCCACAGACTGCCCCAGCCATACAACTGTCACCCACATTCAGAGGAACTAGTTTGGTCCTACGTTGGTGTTCCCACTGTCAGGCTGGAGTCACTGAGCTCCCATTAGCTCAGTTAAGCTGTTTCAGTGGGTGTCCCCATCATGGTCTTGATCCCTTTGCTCATATTATCGTTCTTCCCTCTCTTTGACTGGACTTTGGGAGCTCAGCCCAGTGCTTCACTATGGATCCCTGCATCTGTTTCCATCAGTTGATGGATGCAGGTTCTATGATGACAATTAAGGTAATCATCCATCTGATTGCAGGGAAAAGACAGTTCAGGCACCCTTTCTACTATTCTTAGGGTCTTATCTGGGGTCATCCTTGTGGATTCCTGGGAATTTTCCTAGTGCCAGGTTTCTTGCTAACACCATAATGGCTTCCTCAATTAAGGTATCTCTTTCCTTTCTCTCCCTCTCTGTCCTTCTTCCATCTCAACCAACCCATTGCCTCATGTTTTCCTCCCCAATCCTTCTCCCCTCCTCCTCTCCTTCCACTCTCCCTTCTCCCTGCCCCCATGATCCCATTGTTCCAGAGAGATCTTGTCTTTTTCCCCTTCCCAGGGGGATCCATCCATCTTCAACAAATGGTGCTGACATAACTGAATGTCAACACTTAGAAGAATGCAAATGGTTCCATATCTATCCCCATGCACAAAACTCAACCCAAATTAATCAAAGACCTCCATATAAATCCCGCCACACTGAACCTCATAGAAGAGAAATTGAGAAGTAGCCTTGAATGCATGGACACAGGAGACTACTTCCTAAATATGCCACCAGTAGCACAGACACCGAAAGCAACAATAAATAAATGGGACCTTCTGAAACTGAGAAGTTTCTCCAAGGAAAGGAACACTGTCAATGTGCTTAATCACATTTTTTACTGAGATGTTTAATCCAGTTTTTGTTGTCAACTTGACTGGATTCCACATTGACCTATGAAAGCATGCCACGAGATATCTGCACGTATGTTTCTGAAAAGGATTAACAGGGAGCGTGGAATTACCTACTCCAAATGACTGTGACATCATCCCATGGGCTTCAGGGTTCTGACAGAACAAAAGGACAAAAGGGAAAGCCAACAAGGAGGCAGCATTATATTTTCTTTGCTTCTTAGTTGGCCATATCTTCTCCATCGTGTGCTCTGTACATAATGGTCTGTACAGTATGTAGGATCATGAATTGACTGTCTAGAACCATGGGCCAAATCTTGCATTCTGAAGCGGTGTCTTTGACAATTTGGTCATCACCATAACGAAAGTAGCTAGTAGAGTCATATCATCTTCTTGCACTCAGGGATACTGGTGAGAACTCACCTCAATGGGGTCTAGAGAAACTTCTTTGTGTGTCTCCTACCTTCTATTTTTTCACTCCATGATCCCTTCCTCCTGCTTACTGCTACCTTTTGATCATAAGCACCCTTCTTTTTCACATTGCTTTTCTATCAGCCAGATGTTGGCTCTTCATTATTGATCATCGATATTCTTGTTTTCTACATTTTTTATCTTCATTGGTTTTTGTAAGAAGTTCTGGGCAACTTTCCCAATCTTATGTTTTATCCCTTCTATTAGATTCCAATGCATATATTCCAGAAATCACATTAATGGTTTTCCTTTAACTTTTAGGAATTTCTTCTTGTTATCTGACTATTCATTCTGATAATAGCCCATTCTTGCTTTAGAAATGAAGGAACAACTTTTATCTAAGAACATTGATTTTTGTAAATATCTCTATGCTATTGTTTGAAAGTACATCCACAAATTCCTCGTGAAAGATGAAGAGTAACTCTCATCCTTCTAAGTGTGGATTGAATTTAATAATATGTTATGATGAATACAATACAGCAAATGTTGTCAACAATAATATGGCAGGTTAAACAGTTCAGAATATAATGGTATCTAAAAGTAAATCACCAATGAATGTGAACTTCAATTTCCTGTATCATGGTTGTGGAATAACTTATATTTGGCAATTACCAAAGATATGCTCAATTTAAATATAAGTTTATACATTCTAAGAAGCCAATATGACATTTCAAATTACAAGGAAAGGATACTTTAATACTAACTTTAAATTAAATAAGTTATTAAATACAGTTTTTCACAATCATCCAAATTAAGCCTTCCTTTCCAGCAATGAAAGGCTTATCATAAAGGACAATGCACAAAATGCTACCATATTCAATTAGAGAGACTAGGAATCTCATATAGGTCAGGTAGCTAGATGCTAGAAGGAACTGGAGAAACCCAGACCTAAAAGCAAAGACATGCGAGTAAACCTCTTTCCCCATCCACCATGAGGCTTGATACATATGGAAGTCCTTGTTAGCTCAATGGCATGGGTTGTGTGCATATTAATATGCAATTTTATTATAACACTTGTTTGTGTCAGGAGCTGGATATGAGAGCTCCAGACTTGAAGAGAAAAATAGTCATGGAGCCTGCTTTGAAAGATTTTCTTGAGAGAGATGGAAACATTAATCAAATAGTCACACAAATAATGATTTGACTAAGTCAGCATTTCCCAACTTTCCAACACAGAATTTATTAAAAATTAAAATATATTGATTTGACTCCAATAACAGATCCTAAGATACAATGTGCAACTCAACGAAAGTAGACAGCAAGAAGTGGCTCACAGATGACTTAATTACTGTGAGAAATGATAGAAATTTGATTCATATGAATTTTTATGCTATGACAGAAAGAATCCAAATCAGAGAGAAAATATTTTATTAAGAAGAAGAATAAACAAGATAATAAAATATCACCCTACATGTTTAAAAAAAACAAGACAAGATACATAAGATACAACAGTGAAGACAAAATAGACCACATACATCAATATGATAGTTAGTTTGTAAAAGCTGTCTATGCATCAGTGCACAAACCGAATGTCATTTACCCACACATCAGGTGATCAATCACGCAACATCTTGACATTTTTCATGATAGTACTCCCATTTCTTAAAAGGCCGACTGTTGTGGAGCAAAACAAACAAGGGTTTAAACGCTATTAAATTGTTTTCATATGTATGTATTAAATGGTTCTTGTAAGAAAACGTGTTCCACACATGGCTTTCTTATTCCATAGATGCCCCTCCTCCCCCAAGGATTTCTTAAGACTCAGAGGAACATTCATGGAAGGCCAATGGGGGCAAGATATTTTCACATTGTGTGGAATAACAAAATGGGAAAACAATAATTACAGTGGGCTCAAGGTATCAATTTAACAACCACAATATTATAAATGTGGAACTTCAGACTTTGGAGAAACTTCCAGTGCTTTAGAGACAAAGGTGTTTTAAAAGCTGTGTAACTAGATCTCCCTCTGAAATCATGGCCCCTCATAAAATTCCTGCCAGGCTAGCGTAAGCACTGCTGTGCAGCGCTCCTGTCCATGGCCATTCTTCCACTCACTTATGCAGTGATTAGCATAGGCTGCTTTATTATGGCACAGAACCTGGAGTTAGAGAAGTTCAGAAAACAGCATCTTCTATGCCCTTGGGGAACTTATGATTTAAAATTGAATCATAAGACCATCAAGACTGCTCAGTGGGTAAAGTCACTTGCAGCCAGCCCTGACAACCTGAGTTCAATCTCCAGCATTCGCATGGTAGAAGGAAAGAACTGATTCCTGACAGCTGTCCTCTGTCCCCTAACTTACACAAGCACTCAGCAGCTGCACGCAGAAACACACACACACACATACACACAATGACAATCATTCTTAAAAGTAAAAATGATCAAACAGAGATCATACTTAACATGGCTTAACAAGAGGAATATTAAACAGAACTCCAACCAAATTAAGAGTGCCAAATTCAACATGCAAATGAATAACGCAACCAAATGGTAGTTTCTCATGTGGAATAAACTAGGATGGACTGTTTCCAGGAGGGCTCCAGGGATGGGCTTGACTGGGGTGGTGAGGGACTGAGGGGAAGGCAACCACAAGACAGACACACGGAAAGGCTGGGGTCAGGTGGTCAGAGCTCTTAGCCTAAGAAGTCACAGGACCACAGAAGCTCAGTGTGTTTGTTGTACTACGTGGAACAGAGACCGGCAGTCTAATTGCATACAACTGAGCAAGGAGACAGGGTTGTTGCATATAGCTGGTCAAGAACTTGGGGTTTCCGGGACACAGCTGAATTAAGAGGACAGGTTTCACTAATCTGGGTAGGAACAGTCTATGTAGGGAGTAGTCTTCAGGCCAGAAAGTTTGCAGCATAAACATTGCAAGGAAGGGTGAGAAATCTGGTGGACATTTTCTTAACTGTCAACACTCATACCCAGTTCCCTGAGGAAGGCTTTGTCATCCCTCTGAGGCTATGGGGTCCTTGGCATGGCCGTGCCTATGTCAACAGCACCCATTCACTCACTTACTCAGGGCTTCTGCCACTCCCTACAATCGAGCATTATTCTAGGTGAAAGACTTGCATGAACAAAGGTGTACATTTTAGGTAATCGTGCATACTCAGAAATGCATCGCAGCTCAATTTCAGTGAGGCTGAAATGTGCTGTCTTCTTTATTGTAGGTTTTCTTTCAACTGCAGTGGTAAACAATTCCCCAGTCCTTTTCCACATCCCCATCAACCACTCAGAACCACTGATCTGGATTTTCTGTATATCAGTGGCTTGCAAAAATTTTTACATATGTGGAATCAAAGGGTGAATAATCTTATCTTGCTTTGGTTCTGGCACTCAGCATAATTATTCTGAGACTTATGCATGCCATTTCATACATCAATGGTCCATTCCTTTTTAATGTGAGTGCACACATTAAAATTCATTTAGCCATATTGATAGGCAAGTGGAAGACAGTTGCTTCTAGTCTGAGTAAGACAAGAACAAATCAGTTCCACCTCTGTTTAGACAAACATTTTTATTTTTGTTGCTTATCTCAGTGGGTGTATAGACTAGGTTGAAGGGAAGTGTTGTGTTAAACTTTTCACAAGAAAGCTATCTGAAGCATTCACACTGTGACATGCCTTCTAGCCATGTTTGCATATCTAGATGCTTCCTATCCTTGTTGCTATTTGTCATGGAAATTTTTGTTTTAGATATTTGTCTATTAAGACCTAACTCATAATCTACCTTAGTAAATCTTACGAGTGTGTTTGTATAGGGGGAGTATCACTTCTGCCCGCTGGGATTTAGTTCTGCATAGAGTTGTGTGAGAATGAGTATGTCTGGTAGTTTGCTGAAATCATTTCTTATGATTCCTGCATTTGTTCGGCTGGCTTCAGAAAGGGATAAGCTCCAATGTTATTGATTCACGTGCATCTTATTTCAGTTCTGGTGGTTATTGTTAATATATGTAAAGGTACTGTGGAAAGATCCATACGTGTTTATGATTTATACTTTCATTTTTCCATAGTTAACATTATCAGCATATGAGATAACTCTTGTTTTATAATGACATTATTTATTAAGTTGAGGTTGTTCAATGCTCATATTGGTTTCTCAGCCTTTCTTTAATTCATTTTACTATTTCCTTCATGTTAACTTGCTATATCAGTCCTGTTCGTTTATTTTCAATATTTATTGGTCCATTTGTTTTAATGTCCCTTTTGGGGTAATTTAATACCATAATATAAAAAACATAGGACTGAAAATAACAAATATATTTAATATTCTCACACAGAAAAATAGGAAATACTGTTGAAACCTGAGGAATACATAAACACAGGTACATAGCAAGTTCAAGATTTAGTAGGCTAGATGTTATAAATGCATGAATTATTTTAAATTGATCTATGCATCAAATACAACTCCAATAAAAGTCTCCCAAGGGTATTTTGTGGAAATTTTCAAGCCAATTATAAAATTCACTTGGAAATACAAAGCAATAAAAATCAGTAAAGAAATCTTGAGGTGAACAAAGATATAAAACTGCAGTGTTGCTTTTTTAGGCAATCTTTCAATAGGTAGTCCAGGCTGGCCTTTAACACACAATCTTGCCTCAGCTTCCCAAACACTAGAATTGCAAGCTTGAGCTACTAAATCCAGTTAAGACCATGATAACTTTATTGTCACGTAGTTAGTGAATTAAAGATAATAGAGCATTTAGCATTATACTTGCAATTTACTTGGTTAAAGGGAGAGTCTGAAGACCACTGAGAGAACACTGATTCCCTGGAGAAGATGCTATTTAACCAGAGATCTATATCAAAGTGTGAAAATTGATTCTGACTTCATATAATTTGAAAAATTAAATCCCAAGCAGATTATAATTTATTTGTCCACAATAAACAAAAACAACCAATAGTAAAAGATAAAGCACCTAAATAGAGAGCACACAGAATAGATTATCAAAATGATCAATCAACTATGTCAAATTGTGTGACCTCATTAATAACAGACAAATAAGAGTTAAAACAATGCACTGTTACTTAAAAGACCCTCCCATAAGTGCTAAAATTAAAACCAAACAACAAAATAAATATTGACGATATCAAGCAGCTAGTGTCCTGTGTATCCCACTGGGAGTATAATTGGCATAATGACTTCCAGCCCCAAGTTAACATGATCTGCTACTACAGATTGGATATGTTTGCCCCAAAATTCATATGCAAAAATGTAACTACCAATGTAATGATTTTAGTGGGTGGGGCTTTTGAAATGTGATTGGGTCATGAGGCAGAGCCCTCATGTATAGGGTTGGTGCCCATATAATGGGTTCCTCAGTATCACAGTAGGGACCACAATAAATTGACTGCCAGAGAATGGAGACATAGACATCCTGTAAACTCTAACAATGCTTAGAGTCTTTATTTCCTAGTCTTCAAAACTGTTAAAAATGAATTTCTATCGCCTATAAGACACATAGTTTATGGTATTTTTGTTCTAGCTGTTCATAGGAACTCTGTTATCTACTAACATGCTATCCTATAACCTACATGTACCAGGAATCAAACCCTGAAATACTCGCAGTAGTTTTATTTGTAATATCTCCCAAATGGACACAATTTAAATATCTATAAAGAATAGAAGAGATAAAGCATATTATGTTTCCACAATAGAATAGCTATGAAGGAATAAAAATTACTTAGCTACTATGGATATGACATATTTGAATTTCACAAAAATAGTTTCCAATGAAGAAGGCAGACACAAAAGAATACATAGATAGCATATAATTTTGTTTATATAATGTCAAAATATAAGCAGAGCTAAAACATAGGATTCTTGGATACAAACTTGGTTAGTAAATCTGTCAGTGGGTTGTTATTGAAAAAATCACAATAATGCTTTCAGGGAGGGTGGCTTCCACAACTAAAGGGGATGTGGGATTTCAAGGTGCTGGCAGGATTTCTTTCCAAATCTATTGGTAATGACAAGTGCGCTTTCTTTCTTGACGCATCATAAAGCCTGAGCATCTGCTTTGTACAATTTTTATGTATAATCTTATATGAGATATATTTTAAATAAAAGGATCGCTGTACAAGAATAAAATGAATTATTTGGCGAAAGGAACACTGTCACAATGAAAGGCATTTCTTAGGAAGATGAATCTGAAAGAGAGTTCAGGTCAGAGTGGAAAGAGCAGACCCAGACATGAATGAATCCAGCTAAAGTAACGGAACCAGTGAGGGTCTGAGCACCTACTGTCTAAACACAACAGAGGAATGTCAGACTGTGATGTCGAAGGCAATGACGAGGAACTTGAAACGGTTTGTGAAAAGCCATTTCATTTGTGGCATTCTTGTGTTATATGTAAGATTGTAAAAAAAATTACCATAAAAATGTCCACAGCACAAACAAAAATGTGTCTTCTAAGCATTTTAATGATTCTGTTTCTGTCCTTTGGGCCGCATAAAGTAAACTGCAGCCTGAATGTAGAACATCCTTTCACGTATTCAATTATGATAAACGCAGGTGGCTAAGCTTGTAAAGCAACTTTAATAATAGAATAGTAGGTGTAGTGGTTACTGTGCCTAGCTAGGACAAAATACATAGTAAAAGCAGCTTAGAGAAGGAAAGATTCAGGTGAGCTCACAGTCTTTCATGTCAGGGAAGTCATGGAGTTCCAGCAGCAGGAGCCTGAGAGCGTCAGTCACATCACACCCACACCCTGGAAGCAGAGAGAGATGAAGGCAGGAACTTAGCTCACTTTCTCCTTCTGTTCAGCTCATGGCCTCAGCCCGTGGGATGATGCTCACATGTTCTCCGCATCAGCTGATTCAGTCTAGAGATCCCTCACAGTCCCACCCAAAGTTTAATGTCCACAGTGATTCTGAATCCCACCAAATTGACAAGATATATCATCACAGTAAAGCTGAAGGTTGAAATTCATTTTTGCCTAATCGTTCATCAACTAAGTTAATCGTCTTCATGAGGCCACTTCCAGGGCCATCTACCCCAAATACGGACAGCTCCAAATGAGATTGTTTTCAAATGATGACAGTGTATGACAGAGACACTGTGTAGCATTTAAGGTGTATTTTAATAAATAAAGCTTGCCTGAAGATCAGAAAGTAAAACGGCCCCACTGGTCAGCCTTACAGGCCAGGCAGTGGTAACACACACCTTTAATCCCAGTAGCCTCACTAGTTGCCATAGAAACCAGGCAGTGCATGCCTGTAATTACAGTGGCACATACCTTTAATCCCAGCCCTAGAGAGGATTGTAAAATGGGAGGAGACATCTCTCAGTCTCAGTCTCATTCCTAGATTCCCAGAGGCAGGCTTGTCATTTCGGCGATGCCAGTGGCTGGCAGTTTTGCTTTTTGGACCTTCAGGTTGAACCTAATTTCTCTCTCTGAGATTTTATTAATCATGCTTCAAGACACACTAGAACCTTCCCTCACTGCTGTGGTTCTGTGTCTGCACCATACTTGTAACAGTCTCTTGTTTTATCACAACTGGTAACTTTGACCAGTGTTACTGACTGACTTCTACCGCTTTCTTTAGATAATCTGGTTGCCCAATCCTATTTTTTGTTGTTGGTCATGAAGAAGCTACTAAAGATGATATATGTTATAAGCTGCCTTTGCCCAACCTGTTAGCTCACTCAAGTAGTACATTTTTTTCAGTAATTAAGTTTAATTTAAATAATTTTACACATGTTCAAAATGTACACTGACTCCTTTCATTCTGACCCCTCTCCCATTTTCTGCTTCCTCCATTCTTCCCATAAAATCTCTCTCTCTCTCTTTTGTTCATATCTATTTGTTTTGTTATATGAGGCACTAAATTTAACCAGAAATGTCTGTATGCCCTTAGGTTTGGAGCGATCCAATGGAACCTGGTGGGCTCAGCAGTATATACACAACTAAAGATACTGATTCTCCTCACCAGGAATCTATCAGCAATAAATAGCTCAAGGGTGAAGGATAGTGCTTGTGAGCCCCTCCCTGTTCCATAACTGATGATTGACAGGAACACTCGTCTGTGGGCTAGGGCAGGTAATCGCTCTTGTTGTGCTTTTACCGGGTCTAGAGGATGGAATTTCTTATATACTTATACTTTAAGATTGTTTTCTGATTCTCAGAAAAATTGGTATAAATGACTTGTTTAAACCAACGTGACTCATAGGAACTCAGAAACCCTGACCCAATAACCAGGGAGCCTGCATGAGACCGACCTATGTCACACATATGTGTGACAGTTATGTCACTTAGGCTATTCCTGGGACTACTGACAATGGGGACAGAGGCTGTCCCAAATGCTTTGGCTGGCTCTTGGGAACCTATTCCTCATACTTGATTGCCTTGGCCAGTCTAAATACAAGGGGAGGGGCTTAGCCTTAACACAGTTTGATATGCTATGCTTTGTTGATGTCCATGGGAGGCCTGCCCCTTTCAGAAAAGAAACAGAGGAGTAGTGGATTGGGAGAACTGGAGGGGAAGTGGGGACAGGGAATGGGAGGAGAAGAGGGAGGGGAAACTGTGGTTGGGATGTAAAATAAGTAAATAAATTTAATTTTAAAAAAAGGGAAAAAGTATCTTGTTTAGGACTGAGCCCACACTTACCATTTGGTATGAGCATCTTGGACAGCATTGAGCCTCTACACTCATTACCATTCATTGCAAGAAAAGGCTTCTGTGATTAAGACTGGAAACCTCTTTGACAATGGGTATAAGCATAGATATTTAGAAGGCAGTTTAATGATGTGTCAATTTAGTTAAACAACATAAGTTCTCCACATAGGCCTATCATGGCTCCATGCTTGACTTACTAGCCAGGCTTATAGTTGCAAGCATCGGCCATTCCTCTTCATCCTCCACCGTTGAACAGGCATCGGTTCAATCAGGGAAGAGTTGATTCCTCCCTTAATGGTTAACCTATTTTTCTTCAGTTAGGCATATGGCATACCTTGCCCAGTAATTTGGCCTTCTGGTTCACAGGGTACCCAACTAGTTAAGACTGATGATGTCTTTTCCCCTCCAGTAGCCCACTCTGCACCCTCCAACAGAGCAGAATCTGAGCAGCAGGGGTGGCATTTCCAGTTCAGCCCCAACCTGTACTTTTCTATAGTTCACGACCAAGACATGCTACCCACTGCTAGAGACAACACTGTTTAAAAATGAGGGATGATTCTCTTCAATCTCCGTTTGGTATGTTTTATTTGGGTTATAAGACACAGGCTTCCATATGGCTTCTTTATACTCCCTTTTCCTCGGTCATTCTTCTCGGCCCAGAACTTTGCACCTCCTACCTAAAGTATTCTCTCTCTTTATTCTCCTTTAACCTGTGTTCTGCTATCTTTCTTCATTTAAATCCCTCCCTCCTGTGTCCCCTTTTTAGTTTACCAGCTTCCACATGTATTCCATGATAAATAAACAGATCTGAAGAGTTAGGAAAGGGACCATATATAGGAGACAAATAAGACATTAGACCTTCTGGGCCTGAGTTATCTCCCTCAGTATAATTTTTGTATTTCCTGGAAAATTTTATTTTTCTTTAGAAGCTAATAAAATTCCATTAAGCGTGTATAACAAATTTTGTTACAACTTATTGGTTAATATACATCTAGGTTGGTTCCATTTCCTAGGTACTGTGAATGGGGTAGCAATGAGCATAGAAGTACCTGTGCCTCCGTAGTGAGACATAGAGTTAAATGGAATACGTTTACAAGAAGCAAATTTTGTTCTCATGAGTTAAATACAAGGTAAGGGTACTCGGAAGTGAAAGCATTCATGGGTATGTTCTAAAGCAGTGGAGGAAGAAAGTAGAATATTCTAAACCCTATTGTACTTCAGTAAGTCAGGCATTAACTAGCCTGACTGCACTGGTCTAATATTTTTCTCTTGTTATAGCCATTATTGTAGAGAACAACTTAGAAGTTTTGTGAATTTTTACACCAATAATGTCATTTATGTCTTAGAATCTCTAATTTTAAAATGTTAAAATCTTGATCTTTTGTTCGAGCAAATTCAACTGAAGTACTTACATGAGGAAAAGTGCAAACCCTCTTACTTCTCAAGAGTTGGTATTGTCAGAGTTTATCATCCATGACTTGTTTAGCAATCACCTGGAATTCTTCCAAATTTGAAAGTAAGTATACCTTACCTAGAAGTCTGTGGGGTGGCATGCTCAAAAGAAATGGTGGGTTGAACATTGAAGTATCTACAAGGAAGCCAACTGCTATTTCTAGTCATGGGTATGCTTGTATTTAAAATTCATTGTCAAGATTGTCTTCTCAGGATCTCTTCATCACTACATTCTACTGAAGACAAATGAACATTTTATCTATTCCAAGATGTAGCCAATAAATTTCAGAAAATCTACTTTTCAACTTTGAGTACTATTTCTTAATCAATTTACCATGCTTTGTCTATTTACTTTACAAACTTTTCTGTAGTTGTACTCTATCTAGTTATAAAAAACAATATATACTCTGCAGCCAGCAGAAGGTTCACACATGTCAGGATTATTCCCAAAGCCACTTTCATAAATAAGTTCTAGTTTAGGTGAAGATAGATCAGGCAGGCTCCTTCGTCTTATCTATTAAATCCACCAGAGATTTGGAATAGAATACATGCAGCAATCATATAAAGACTGAGAAGAAATTTATGGCAAACAAATTGGAAAAACAATGAAGGAGAAAAGAAAGAGGATATGGGAAGGAGGAAAGGAAGGAGGGGGACAGAAGATCAATTAATTTGGCAGTAAATTTCCTGATACAGTTTTCCTTCCCTACCTCCCATCTCTATTCAAATGTAGCCTAATCTCTCCAGTGGTCCCCCATACCCCTTCAGAGAATGTTTTCCTAAGAGACATCTGTAGATGACAGGTCCCTTATAGGACAGAGGACAAGGAATAAACTTCCTGTATTTATTTCTCTTTTCCTATTCCTTCACACAAGCAACCTTATTCAAAGTCACAACTATGTCATTAAAGGCTTTGCCCAAACATTACCCTAAAATGCACTGGAGGACACTAATTCCCTCTAGCCCAGTAGATCTAGGGTTCAAAGATTGTTGAAAGAGTCCATGCTGTTCTTTTATTTCTCTCACTGACCTTCAGCTCTGAAATATGACCCAGCTTGGAAAAGTGAGCATTCATGGACAAAACACTGAAGTCCTATTGGTTGTATTCCTGAGTGCTGAAGAGACTCTATAACACAGTAAAGAGAACAGAATTATACTTTGATAAAAGTAACTCCTGGAGTCATCTCAGCTGGCCATGCAGAAACATGTCCCTAAGTGGGCTGAACAGACTCTCACAGGAAATCAATCACGGAGTACACCACTGTCGAGACTTGAAGTTGTTTTTAAAGGCACAAATGTTTGGTAGTTGCAGTAGCAGTCCCAGACCTTTAAATCAGAGCCAACATTGGAACCGTGGCCTAGGGAAACTGAGTCAGATTGACAAATTTTACACACACACACACACGCACAATCTCCATAAGGTTTCTAAAAACACTCAGAGTCGTCTCATTCTCCAAATATTTAAAGCCAATAAAATATTACACAACACACAAAGAACCAGGAGAGCCTGGGAAGTTCCAGAAGAATAAACAGAAGCAGAAAGGCAACCCTGAGATGATCCATGTCATTATCTGACAAAGACTTTAAAGCAGTTATAATAACACAATAAAGTAAAGATAAAGACTCTAGAAAAGATACAAAGTTTCATGCAGGAACTAGAAGCTTTAAATTATCTCGAGTGGAAACTTTAGAGTTGAATAGTACAATAATTTCCATAAAACCCAATGTGTTAATTCAATAACATGGTGGAGAAGAACAAAATATCAATAAAATTGAAAATAGGTCAATATAAATCAATGTAAAGAAGTCTTAGAAGGCTAAGAATAATTTTCCATGTCTGGGATCTCAACATTTCACAGGTAGAAACAAGAGTATCAAGAGTTCAAGGTCGTCTGCAACCAGTTTGATGCTAGCTTGGGCTATATGAGATCCAGCCTCTACAAACCAAAGGTGGAAAGAGGCTCTTAAGAACTTGAAAATTTTTCAAAGAAATAAAGTCACTTTTACCAATGCCGCAATTAAACAAAGTCTATTACACATGTAATTAACATCCAGAAAAGAGAAAAAAAGTATTTGTTACAGGAAACATGTTGAAACTGTGAGCTTTTTGCATACTTCTTAGGAGACAATGTAGCTAATAACAAAAATTACCAAACTACAGACAGGATAAACAAGGAGAAATCTATGCTCAGAAGTATAGTATCAAGGTGAGAATGTGAAAGACTAAAAGACTTGTTTTGATTTGATTATTATTATTTTAGATACCTGTTTGTATTCTAATGAGGAGAGAAAGAAAAGGATATGTACTTGGGTGGGTAGGGATGTGGGGAGAAGCTTATGGCTAGCTTCAGCCTTGCTGAAAGAAGTATGCCTCCGGGGCATACTTTCATGTTTGAGGATAAAAATGTGATCCCTCAGACCCCGTGCCTGCTTCTTACCACCACGCCTCCATGCTGGACTCTACCCACTAAAACCAAATAATATCTGGCCAAAATAATGATCTCTGTCCTAACTTGTCTTAAGTCACGGTTTTTAATCACAGAAATAGAAAACAATAGAACAACAGTAATATAGCTGAATGGACAGTCCATGCAATATAATCATACTGAGATGAAGCCAAGGTTTTAACAAGCATTAAAAAATATGAAAGTTCTCTTGCTTAATTCTCTTATTTCTTTCCCGCTTAACGTTCTAACTCTTGTAAGTAAATTTAGGACATTTCAGAAGTTTTCTTCTATCACCATGGAGGCCAGAAAATAATAGAACAACATTTTCAAGTTTTGAAAGCAAACGAGTGTCAGTCTGCAGTTCTATATTCAGGAATCCCATATTCTGCAATTAGATTCTTAAACTCCAACTCACCCTCGTCTCCTTTCAACACACTTCTAACACCAAATGGGCGCTAGTTTGCTCTACAGACCAACAAGATTATTACTACTGCAGTGAACAGCAGCATGGTGGCCTCTGAGTCACTTTAACTGGAAACACTGCCAGCTCCCATGGGTCAAGGGTTTAGTCAGACAAGGTTACGCCACGTAACAGACTCTTCACAACTTCTGATCCACTCATTAAAAAGAAGGGGGGAGGAGGAAGACGAGAAGAAGAGAAGGAAGGAAAGAAGGAGGAAGGGAGAGAAGGAAGGAAGAAGGGAGAGAAGGAAGAGTGGGAGGGAGGGAGGGAGGGAGGGAGGGAGAGAGGGAAGAAGGAAAAAAGGAAGAAAAACTGGAATTCCTACAACCTCCTTCTCCTTCTTGAGTTGATTCATTTTCAAGAAAAAATTAACAAACCAAGTAAATACTCTCTTCAATTTCTCAAAAAAAAAAAAAAAAAAAAAGATAAGATGCTGGAGGTGCAGAGATGGTGATGAGGAACAGGCAGAGGGCAGAGAGCTTCTGTGCTAGCTCCCAGTACAACTTTCTCTAGGAAACTATTCTGTATCCAGAAGTCCATCCACATCCAATCTTTGGGGGCTTTGTGGAGGCTTTCTCCAGTAGGCATGTTTGATCAAATCACTCACCACTGCGCTCAATTTAATTACCAGGCTCTTTCACATCCCTTACAGTTAGCAGTAGGAGTGGAAACTCCTGTTTTGGTTTTTCCTGTATGCAGCCTCCACTTTAATACTAGCTGCCAAGGAGCAGAGGCCAGCCATCACTCCACTCACCAGCATCTAAAAAGACATTTATGCCTCTAGAGATGATAAGAAGACTTTTAGGAATTGCATACCAGGAAACAAGAAGTCTATGAGGATTAGTTTTAATGTCAGCTTGTCACAAATTATAATTCACTAAGTAGGGAGCCTCACCTGAGGAACCACCCTGATCATCTTCATTAATGTGGGAGTGTCCTCCTAAAGAGTGCACAGCACCTTCTGGTAGCAGCCCAGACTTTTTTAAAGGGGGCATGGCAAAAGAAACATCCTTTGCCTTTTGTTTGCTTGGCCTTCCTTTTTGCCACCAAGTCAATTTACCTTGTTGCTGCCACTCCTAATTCCTTCACTTATATCAGAAGCAGCATTTCCAAATTCCTATTATTCTCTAAGAACCAGCGGTTCACCAGGTTTGGCGGGGGGAGTGGGTAGGTGCTTGACTGTGTCTTCTTAGGCACCCAAGCTCAAAAACCAACCATTGACAAGTTCTTGGCTTCTTGGATTTGAGATAAACTATTGCTCCTATTTTTAATATAAACTGATTTAATACTTTTATGACTATATGTATTCATCCCATTGGCTCTGTTCCCTAGAAAAACTCACTAATGCCAAGTATATCAGATCAAAAATGGGGCTTTACTGTGCTGAGTCTAATCGTGTTCTTTGTGGGGAGGACTGTGAAAGTGTCTGGAGCTAACTTGATGGGATGTTATGGGTACATGCAGGATAATATCAATTGAGAGAGCTGCAGATAATGGAGGCCTGGCCTGTAAAATATTTTGGATTAAGAAACTGTGGAAATGAAACCTTTGCTTACTAAGATGATAGATATGCATCAGCTAGCTCTGAAGAATTAACTCTGAATAAGAAGAGACTAGAAGCATTGAGGTGAGGTCTTCTTGGAAGAATTTTCTAAGGTTCAGTACACAGAAGCCATGGTTCAGGGGTTCAAGGTAGATCAATTGTAAAAGTCTCCCACATGATACTGGTTTGGGAACGCATGAAGGTTATAGGATTAATCGGTCAATTATGCTGGTCAGTTTTTAGCAAATTGACAAAAATTAAAGACAGCTGGGAAGAGAGAACCTCAAGGGAGTAATTACCACCATCATATTATCCTGAGGGCATATCTGTGGGGCTCAGTCTTGATCAATGATTGATGCTGGAGTCTCTAGGTCACTGTGAACCGTGCCACCTCTGAGGTGGAGGTGGTCCTTGGTTGTATCAGAAAGCTGGGTGAGTAAGAGAACTGAGCCAGTGAGCACCATTTCTCCATGGTCTCCGCTTCAATTCAGGCATCCATCTTTCCTGCTTGAATACCTGTTCTGACTTCCCTCTATGTGGGATTGTGACCTGGGATTTGTAAGATGAAATAAGCCTTTTCCTCTCCAAGTTTTTAATTGGTATGCCCTTATCAGAGCAACTATATGAAAACCAGAACAAAGTCCAAATATATACTTTACAATGTCACAAAGATCTATTCAGAAATAAAAGCAAAGTGAAGAAATTATAGGATAAAAGAAATCCAAGGGAACCGATTGCCAACTGACAAGCTTTGAAATCAATGCTAAAGAAATGAACACGGAAGGGAAATGCATCAGAGGAAAACTTGGTATTTTAGGAATGGGAAGAAAAAATAGGAAGTTTTAAGCATCAGACTTTGTGTAACAGACCAATCTCTCTGTTTGAATTCATTAAAACATATACTTCAGTTAACATAACAGCCAGTAATGAATAAAGACATTGACTTGGCACTAAAAAGACTCACCCCATGGCAAAGCTAAGGATCTCACTGAGGTTTAACTAGGAAATTCCCCTGAACATCTAAAAAATGAAATAGTGGTCTTTCTTAAACTCTTCCAAAGTCTGAGAGATGGAACACTTCTCAGTTCAAGTTAAAGCCATTATTATCCAGGTGCTGAAGGCTGATGGGAACACAAGCAAAGGAAATACAGGCCAATGGTTTTGATGAACACTGATGGAGATATCATCACCTAGAAGAATGTATTAGTGGCCTTTTATGTTACTGTCACAGACTATCCAGAAGAAGAAACTTATAAAAAGGACATTTTTGTTTTTTCTCTTGGTTTCAGTCCACTGTATCAATGAGATCAGTAGCAGCCTTGTCTATCTATAGCAGTAGGAGTATGAGGCAGCTTGTCTACATGATAGCAGGCAGGAAGCCATGAAAAAGGCCAGAACCAGAAGTAACCATACTCCTTAAAGCCTGTCCACAGCGATCCACTTCTGCCAATGAGGTTCTACATCCCAAAGATTTCATAACTCCCACAAACAATGCTACCAGTTGGGAATCAGATATTGAAACACATGAGCTGGTGGGAGACATTTCATATTCAAACCATAGCAAATGAAGCAAGAATAGTTATAACAACCTCAGTGGATCCTGGAAATGCTTCTCACAAAATCTTATGTGTTTTTGGTGTAAAATCTTTCAACAATTTAGTTATAGGAGGAATCAGCCATAACACAAAACCCATATATAATAAAACACAGATGACTTGAAACTCAATGATGAAAAGATTTCATATTTTCCTCTAAGAAAAGAAACAACACAAAGATGCCTATTTTTACCCTTTATATTCAATAAAATTTTGAAAATCTTAAACCAATTAATTAGGCAAGTGAGCAAATTAAAGGCAGTCAAATTAAAAAGAAAGAAGCCAAATTGTCTGTGCTTGCAGATGGTGTGAAAAACCTAAAGAAAACCCTAAAGACTCTACCAAAATGCTCTTTAAATTAGTAAATTAATTCAACAAAATTTCAGAAACTAAACTCAGCATTCAAATATCATAAGCACTAGTGTACTAACAAAATCCTACTTGTGAAACTAGTGAATAGTATCTTATCTACAATACTACAAAAATACATAGAAATAAATGAAATCAAGGAAGACAGATACACACACTGAAGACCAATAGAAGACTGATGGAAGGAACTGAGGATACAAACAAATGTCAAGATGTCCCATGGTTATGGATGAGAAAAATTAATGTCATCAAAATGTCCATATGATCCAATGTGATCTACAGATTTAGTCTCTCTGAAAATTGCAATGCTGCTTTTTGCATACATAAAGAAATCCTATATTACATATGTATCAATAAAGTATTCTGAGTAGTGCAGCAATCATGAGCAATATTAAGGAAGCTGATAGATGCACTAAAACCTGACTTTAAAACTATGGAAATTCACAACTTTATGGAGCTGGTATAGAAGAGACCAACAGGACAGAAGACTGGGCCCAGAAACAAATGTACTAATTTAGGCTCAACTGATTGAGCAATAATGGCAAGGCATACAATGGGAAAAAGAGACCCTCTTCAGTAAGTGTATGAAGACCACTAGAAATCATTATTTGCAAAAGCAAAATCAAACCTAACATCACACAGTACTATAAAAACCAACGCTAAATGGATTGAAACTTAAATATGAGACCCTAAATTATGTAAGTACTAAAATCAAACATCATGGAAACTCCATGGGAGGGAGAAGAGCTTAGCATCAAAAATATATGTAAGAGCTGAATATGGCAGTGTAAACTTTAACCTTAGCAGTCTGGACACAGAGGCAAGAAGATCTCTGAGCTTTGGGCTAACTTGTTCTACATAGGGAGCTCCTAGTCAGCCAAGAGCTACAGAATGAAACTTTGTCTCAAAACTACATATGCGTACAAGAGGGGCCAGAAGGATGACTCCACAAGCAAGAACGCTTGCTGCATAAGCATGAACTTGTAAGCTTTGATGACAGCATTATGGTTTTAAAATCTAAGCACTCTCATGCAGGAACCTATAACCCAAGCGCTGCAGCACATGGACACAAGGGGATCTCTAGAGATTACTAGAAGCTAGATTAACTCCAAGTTTAGTGAGAGACCCTGCCTCAAGAAATAAAGCAGAGAGCAATAGAACTGGATACCTGATATCTTCCTCCATTTCTGCACATTCATAGACATATATATCTTCTACAAACTACACACACACACACACACACACACAGAGAGAGAGAGAGAGAGAGAGAGAGAGAGAGAGAAGAAAAAATTATAAGGAAATCAAACTATTCTATATCAAGAAAACAAATAACCTGATCTACAAATGGGTAACTGATCACAATAAACTTGTCTGAAGTGAAGATGTGAAAATCATTAAAAATGTATAAATGCTCAACATCACTAATTAGTGAAATTCACATTAAAACCACAGCAAGATATCCTTTTACATCTCTTACATTGTCTATTTTCAAAAGTAAGGTCAGCAAGATGGCTTAGAGGGCAAATACATGGCCCCATAAACCTGATGATCTGAGTTCTATACCTTCATCCCAATGTGGAAGGAGAGGACTGACTCCCAAAAGTTGTCCTCTGACCACCACAAATGCATGCGCAACAACACTCCCGCACATCGTGCACGTGCACACACAGACATACCTAATAAAAATGATGATGACTAAGTTTTGGAGAAGACATGAAGAGACGAGCCATCTGCATTGGTGTACATATAAATGACTGTCTCAATCATAAAAAAGGAAATACAATGTCACCAAAAAATTGTAATAGAAATACCATATGATCTAGCAAACCTAGTGCTGAATATATATTCAAAGAAAATGAAAACAATGTATAGAAGAGATGAGTATGAAAGCACCTGTGTCCATTATAGCATTACCAACAAAAGCCAAGATAAGGGCAGAATCAACCTAAGATTCCATCAGGGTATGAATGGGTAAATAAAATATGTTGTCCTACACAATGGAATGCTTTTCAGGCTTTAAAAAATAGGAATTTTATCATTTGAAATGATATTGGTGAACCTGGAGGACAAGTAAAATAATCTAGATAAATAAAATCTCACATGAACTCAAACATGCATAAAAAATAAAACTCAGACTCAGAATTGGACAGTGGTAAGCAGTAACTGGGGAGAGAGATAGTCAAAGCACATAAAGCCCCACTTAGGAAAATAACCCAAAGATATTTGTTTTAGAACATGGTGGTGAGAGTTAATTACAGTATGTGAAATTTCTAAAAACAGCTAAGAAAGTTGATTTGAGACATTCTGTCCTCAATAAATATGTGAAGTAATGCATAAAAAATTAGATCAATTTGGCAATCCCACAAGGCATGCATATTTAAAGACATGTTTTAGGTGATAAATACTTATAATTTCTATCAATTAAAATTTAAATTAGTAAAACACATATAATCTAGCAATGAAAAATTCAAACATTTTTAGGGAATCTTTTATTTATGTTGACAACTATAACAAAAATCTATACAGTGGCAAGGCTTCAGCATTGCATTTAAAGTAGTTAAATATTAATTGAGTGTGATGTAAAAAAGGTAAATAAGAATACTGTATCCCTTGAAAAACCATTGCAAAAATAGAGAGATAACATAAAAAACTCAATAAATAAAAGACATGTCATAAATCACACAATATTTATTGATTGGAAAATTTAACATAGTAAAGACATTTATTCTTCCTAAATTGATGTATAGATTTAATATTATTCTAATAAAAATAATAGCAGAATCTGTGTGTAAATGTACTTTTAGGTTCACATAGAAAGAAAAATAAATAATAGCTACAAAAATTGAAAAAATAATGAAGTTAGCAGGAAAAATACTGCCCAGATTCAGGATTTATTATAAAGTTACAGATTGCAAGACATTGTAGGTTTAGGGAAAGATAGACACAGATCAACTTGAATAAACCAGTTGGATCTACACACACATACACACACACACACGCATATATATATTGATGTGTGTGTGTGTATGTGTGCATATGAGTGTCTTGATCATGAAAACAAGAATAAAAGGTCACCAAAAATAGGAATACCATATGATCTAGAAATCCTACTGATGAATATATATTTAAAGAAAATGAAATAAGTGGGTAAAAGAGATGTCTGCCTATATATATGTGTATGTGTGTGTGTATATATATGTATTGTTATATGTATGTATGGATATGTATGTATATGAGTGGGTGTGTGATTACTGGAAGTTAGAAAAATAAAAATAGGTAATTACATATATACATATAAATGTATATATTTACATCCCTTCCAAAATAAATTCAAATTGATCATGCCTGATTTGGAAAGCATGAAACCCAAAACTTTTGGGAAAAAAACATAGGAATGTATTATCTTACATACTTATTAGGCTAAGAATTCTAAAATACAATATCAAGGATACAGCCCAAAAACGTATGAATTACAGCTCTAGCTTTAGTAATATAAAAAAAATATGGGGGAAAGGTGACAAAAGATACTTTTGACAAGTAAATGGCAAGAATTTTTTGACAATCAAATTTTTGACCAAGTAGTTTTATGCAGAATATGTAAAGGGCTTTCATAATACAACAACAAAAGAGCAAACCATCTAGGTTTCTTTAAGGGGAAAAATATTGAACCGACATTTCATGTAAGAAAATATATAATATTATATGAGTGGGCAAATGCACACAAATAGAACCCTAATATCAATAGACTTTAAAGAAATGCAAGTTGAAGCCCTCATGAGAAGCTGTTATATTAACAACTAGAAGAGATAAAATTTATTAACAAACTGATAATACAAGTAATGGTGAGGATTTAGAGTAATTAGAACTCTTACACACTGTCAGTGCAGGTGTGAAATGGTATAAGCAGAGGGAGAGTGGTTTTGCAATGTTCTATACTTAAATAGACAATTACCATATGACCTGGTATTTAGATTTCTGCACATCCATTGTAAAATAAACTAAGTCTTACAAGTACACAAGACATCTGTACTGGTATTTGAATGGTTATTACCTTAGTCCTAGTTGCTAGAAGTTAGAAACAACATAAATGGGTAGGCAGATAGACTGAGGTCTGTTCGTAGTGTAACGCTACTCAGAAATAAAATGGAAGTAGCCATCCATGCACAAATTAATTGATGACTCTAAGTGAGAGAATCCAGTCTCATGAGGTTGGGTCCTTCATGTCTCTCTGAAAAAAACTTTCAGGGATGACATAGAATAAGTGGTTGGGAAGATGATCTGGCTTGATTAATTTTCAGTGATGTTTCAGTCTCTTTAAGGATTCTATCTCTTAATTTTACCTTTGGCAAACTAAACAACTTGGAAGATCAGGCTAAGCAAACTCTCATGTCTCTTTTTAAATTGTGAATACAGAGACATATGAAAATGGGAACAATTAAATACATATAAACATTTTAGTAGTGTAATCAAGAAAATCCTATCAAGTAAAATTTATAACAAAGTTAATTTAACATGCATTACTATTATGAATCATTACTGTTGGGTCACGTGGTATGCAGTACATTTAAATGACTGCAATTACGATTGCTTTTACAGTCAAACCATTTAAATTTTTTTCCTCTGGTACCTGTTACTGCTGCCAATGTTTTTAATCCTGATGTACATCATGCACAAAAATCCTTTTCTCTCTGTTGATTTGCAAAAAATCTGCATAGATTTAGCTCACAAAAGTCAGATGCAATTCATATTTGGGGGCACAAGTAACAAGAGAAAGATTGTCTGGAAGTGGAAAACAATTGAAGCAAAAGCTATACAAAATAAATATTGGATTCTGGATGAAAAGAAAGTTAAAGCACAATAATTTCTTTTACACTTACTCCTTATGAGATGGGGGTCTGAAACTTCCGGGATTCAGTTGCAGTAATCCAAGACCTCTAACCTACGAAGAGATATCCTGAGGAGGGACAACAAACGAAGTGCATGAAATGACAAAGGCAGCCTCTGTGAATTCTGCCATGCCATTTGAAGTCAGTGACAATGTGCAGTGACCAAGTTTGGGTGGAGTAACAAAATCTGATAGTTGGGGGTTTTGTTTGCTTGGTTTTGTTTTTAACAGAGGAATATTATTTTAAGATGTGCTACATTTATTTATGCTGTGGAATATGTGTTTAATGATGCAAAGATGTGCTGCATTCTTTTATGTTGCATTTGTTCAACTCTGTGAGGTGTGTTACTTCTCCTGTCTAAAACACCTGATTGGTCAAATAAAGACCTGAATGGCCAATAGCAAGGCAGGAGAAAGGATAGGCGGGGCTGGCAGGCAAGGAGAATAAATAGGAGAAATCTTGGAAGAAGAGATTGAGGAACAATAAAAGGAGGAGGATACCTGGGGCCACCCACCCAGCCAAACAGCTAGACACTGATTCAGAAGTACAGAAAAGATGTACAGAAATAGAAAAGAATAAAAGCCCAAATGTAAACAATAGATGAAATAATTTAAGAAAAGCTGACAAGAAACAAGCCAAGCTAAGCCCAGGCATTCATAATAATAATAATAATAATAATAAAAACTTGTGTGCGGTTTATTTGGGAGCTGGGTGGTAGGCCCCGCAAAGAGCCAAAAGAGTAAAAAACAAAAGAGGATGGCTCACTTTTGAAAAAAAAAAAACATTGAGTCTTCCTGGGAGGTAGTGATTGAACTAAATATTATAGACAAGGGTAAGGACTTCAGGAAGGGTGGGGTCCCTCCTACCCACAGCATTGAATTCAACCAAGAAAAGTCACCAGTAGCAGTCTGGCGTGAATGTCCAGCACTCATATGAGTCTGCTTAGAAGTCATCACAAACTTGGAATGGGCAACTTGCATGTGCAAAGCCTCGTTCTCCAGTGGATGTGAAGCACTATGAAAGATAAATTCCAAGAGGACTGAAGATAAAGTGAGCAGCTGGGAAGTGAGCTAAGTGGTCCAGAAGATGCCAAATCAATCCTGGGCAGGATTTGGGTGTGGAGAGGAAGAAAACGTGAGATGGAATTACAGGTGTACATTCCCTGGTTTCTATTGATGAGAACAGACAGAACATAAAATATGTCAGAACACTAAAGCTAAGTGATGGAGACTTGTGATGTCATCAATCGCTAGGTGACATTGGACCTGACACTGAAGAGGTGAGTGTGGTTGGGACAAGTTGAATTTGAGGCATGAATGAAATGGAAAGGAAGCCAAATGCCCACAACTGATGTCAGAGGAGAAGCCAAGTGTAGAAGAGCTAAACTGAAAAAGTAAAAGTGTCAGTAGCTGAGAGCACCAACAAAATGGATGGGGAAGGCCCTTTGGACACAGATTGGACAAGGTCTTCAGCAATAAAGCAAAAGGGGACAGTGCCCTAGGAAGCTAAGTGAGAAGCTATATTCAACCCTGAAGGAGGTAGCTTCCTCTTCATAGTTAGTATTCATGACATCCACATTTCAGGTGGATGAAAAAGAATGAAAGGTGAGAAAGCTAAGCTAGGAAGTGAGGGACATTTAGAGATAAACAGCAAGCTTAAAAGACTTTACACAACCGTTTCACAACTCTCAAGAGAATGGCATGCCATCAGCCAACAGCTGGATTGCATAAATAATTGATCCACTTGGTCACAGAGCAAAATATCCAAACAGAGGTAGGGGGGATAGTTCAGGCTGGCAAGGTGCTCAACTTGCAAGCATAGGGAGTTCCATCCCCAGAACAGAAAGAGAGAAAGGGGGTGAGGAGTGTCACATACCTGTAATTCCAGAGCTGGAGCTGCACTGAATCGGGGGGCGGGGGACACCAGTAGATCCCCAAGGCCACCCTAACCTACTTAGTGAACTCCTGGCCAACAAGAGAAAACCTCTCAAGAGAAAATTACATGAGCAGTAAGGGAAGCAGGAGACAGCACCCAAAGCCTTCAAGTCTACACACACTCTTGCACACATGCACACAGAATAAAAAACCTTCAGTCCATACCTGGCCACTGCTATAGAGCCATTAAATTGACATTTGCGGCTCTAACTAGAAAGAGAACCAAGAAAAATCATTGGGAGAATCCCTATTTTTCCTGATGATTTTCCATCTTTCAGGGAGAAATGATGGAAAGAGAAGCATGAGCAGAGCATGCTCCAGCTGTGACTAATTGCCCTGAGCCCCAGTGAGGCTATCACCTTGGGACAAGCAATCTCAGAGTTGAGTTTCTCTGTATTCCATTGCTCATTTGTGATGGAGCAGACGCACACCTCCTCTTTCTCAGCTGATAATTTTGCATTTTACCTCTTAAGGAATATTTTGACACCATCCCTAAACTGATTTCTTAGAAAGTCTGTTAGCAACATTTGGATGCACATTCTCAAAATTTGCCATGATAGCCTTATGATTATAGGGCATTTTTGATTTGCTATGAGTGACACTCCTTCTAGCCAGGTGGAGGAGGAATAACTCATTGCTGGGTGAATTATGGGATAGGCAACTCTCTGTAGGTCTGTATTCCAGTTTTTCAGTGGTCACATGTGATGACAGCCCTGTGCCATAAAACGCGACACTTCACATCCAAGGAAACAGATGATAAACATGGCCTCTCTCTCACAGTGTGCCAGCCTTCTCCTTCAGGACCTGACCATTCCCAGACATAAAATAACCTCACAGAAACAGACTAACTGGGTTGTTCAGATTTGCGTTCTTGTTTCATTTTCCAGAAGTTTTATTCCACTGCCGTAGAGATGTGGCTTGGGGGTATTAGATAAATGCTAAATAATAATCAGGCTGAGAAAAAGAAATGGATTTCCCAGCATAGTGGGTAAAAAGGGAACAGGCTTAATTATTGATTCTCACTCCTTCCTTGTTCACACCTCGGCTCACATTCAAATAACTTGAGGGAGAAAATGGTTCAGAATCTAGTAACGCAGAAACTGTTCTGGGGTTGTTCATGTATCAATTCCACCTATCCTTTAATTTGGAAACATATTTATATGTCATTGTAGTAGATCAATAAAGAAAACACAGGAAGCAAACCTAGCAACAAACGGCCAAGCTGCTATGATTGGAGCTCCTCAGTTGGAAGCGGGGGGGGGGGGGGGGGGGGGGGGGGGGGGGGGGGGGGGGGGGAAGGAGTCTTGAGGCCCGACTCATGGCAAGGCCTGAGGCCACTTCTCTATTGGATTTTAGCTGATTTCGGCATAGAGATTGCTATTAAGGACCAGTACAAAAAAAGAAGAAGAAGAAGAAAAAAAAACCTCAAGGAAATCTATGAGATAGCACGGATCCTACTTTGGTTTGTTGTAACATTGAGTTTTGAATCGAGATTTCTCTAGCACTTTGCTAATGCGCCACATTAAAAATTAAAGCCTTTCCAATTTCTGAAACTAGTTTCAAACAGTCTCATGGTGTGTTTAGATCAAATCCAGGGAGTAGGTTTGGATGGTGCAAAGTATCTGACAGGCATATCACCTTGTCTGCTTTCAACATGAAATAGTGAATTTGAGCTTACTTAGTGGATTTTAAAAAAAAGTTTTAAAAAATATTCCCAGAGCCATAAGAATAACAAGGACATGTTTGTAATTGTTCCACAGTCTTGACTTTCTAGATGTTTCTACTGACAACTAGCGAAAGAGAGAATTGAGTCAATTATATATTCAGTCCAGATGTTAGCAGGGTCACCCTACCCTTTGAGACTTAACATAAATTAACTGCAGCTGACACCCTTGTCTTTAGTAAGAAGCCCAATATCTTCCGGAAGTGTTTTCACACATCTAAACTGTACCTCTCCATGGCTATTTGTATTTTTAATGATCTATTCTCATTAAACTTAATCTCCTCTCCTGGGGCTGTTCCCATCTTCTCACCTGGTGATAACTCAAACAACAACCCATCCCCTCATCCCTTTGTCTCCCAAAATTCTGTTTTCACAAGTCAGTTATGGATAACAAGTGGTTGCTACATCACAATAGGCAGACATAACTTTAAAATTAAGTATATTACACGTGTGTTGCTAAAATTCCTTCAGCCCCTCTGACCATGAAAAACTTTTCTTATCAAAGAGTTCTGAGAATGGCCCCAAGCACACACTTGAACTCTTGCGTTGTGGAGGCATTGTCTTAGCAGGTCCCCTTCTCTTCTTTCTGCCTCCTGAAATAAAGGTTCCCTTTTCTAGAGAGGAACTTGACTCTCTTCTCATATCAACGTTGAAGAACCAAGAGCTAATTAAAGCATTTTGCTGAACAAAAGATTTTCCCTTAGGAAAGAATTTTGGCACTCTTTGTCAGAGATGATGTTTAGAGTTATTTCCCTATGATACAAATAGAAAAAGAAAAAAAAAACAGACCATAAACCCAAGAATAGAATAGTGTCTAGAATCTGAGAGCACAGATTAAGGTATAGTCTGAATTACCATCTGGCCCTCTAATGAGCTGTACATTTTATGCTATGCTCAGCCTTACCCAGCTGACTGTGGCATTCTGACCCATGGAAAGAATTCCTTACCTGATGGGAGTCCCTGTTGTGTACATGTCACTGAACATATGATCCTGTCTCCAACGATAACAGATAAAAATTATTGATGTAAGCTAAAATCAGCCGAAGACTTTGTTTTGCCAAAGAAAAATAATACATTTCACTGCTCCTTGTTTTCTAAAGTTAATGGCACAGGAGGTAAAGAAGCCTTGAGGGCCTTCCAGATCTTGCCCTAGCCTCATACCCTCATGAAGAAGTATTGGCTAACAAAACACAAACTGTCTGTGTGAGGGGTTAGGAGTGGGTTCATATGTTACCTTCCCTGGGGATCCTTAGAAAATGTATTAGGGGCATAACTGCAGGTGCACATTAGAGAGCTACTAGAAATGAGATGCGTGTAGTGTTGCCAACAGTGCATTATCTGGTGCATACACATTTAATAAATGAAGGGTCAAGTCTTCTTCACCTTCCCCTGACCTTTGAACTGAAATGAGCATTTCTGCTTTGGACTGCTGTTTATCAGACACAGTCCTACCTCCAGGGAACAAAGATAACATCTATTTTCTCTTCATGTGACAGGGCTTCAAATACTTAATATACAACTGTGCTATTTTAACTTTCCACTCCCCTAGGCCCAATCCTCAGGGCCACCCCTAGTGCTGCAACAGCACACCAGCTGCAGCCTCTCTTCTCCCTGTCCATGCCTCCTGTGGATCCCAGAGACCACTACCACCTCTGCCTCTACTCTCTCCTTATCCCTCTGTTCTATCACCTAATTCTGTCACATGCCCCATGCTAAACTACAGGCCATGCCTGCCAGATGACCAGGTAGGCTACCCTTGGACCCTCTCCACTCTCTGTTCCCCCAGACTCATCCCTCAGGGTCGTCCTTACTGCTGCAACAGACCATCTTCCCCTGACCTCCCCTTCCCCCAGCCTTCAACACTAACAAGTACTCTCCATGAACCCCCCAACCCAGTAGGCCTCTACAAAAGGCAGCACACATTCAATATAATCTCTAAGTGTCATGACAGGAAACAAACAGACACCAGTGCACTAAACACCCACTCAGCAAAGACAAATCCAGATCCAGCTATCCTACCACAGCAAGCCATGAATATTCCAACATATTGAAGCCCAAGAAAAAGACTTTAAAAACGAACTATATGAAGATGATAGTTCCTTAAAAAGGAACTGAGTGAATCTCTTAAAGAATTAACAGGAAAACACAAATAATTGGAGGAAATGAATAAATCACTTAAAGAAAGCCAAGCCATGAAAAATCAAATAAAGTTGAAGGAAACAAATAAACTGTTCAAGATCAGAAAACTGAAACAGAAACAATAAAAACAAAATAACAAAAAAATCCCCACAAACTAAGGATTCCCTGGAAATGAAATGTTTAAGAATGTAGACAAGGTTTGGGATATCTCACTAAGGATAGTGTTTTCTATTTATATCCATTTGCATGCAAATTTAGGATGTCATTGTTTTTTACCGCTGAGTAGTATTCTAATGTGTATATATGCCACACTTTCTTGATCCATTCTTCCTTTGAGGGGTACCTAGGTTGTTTTCAGGTTCTTTGGGTTCACCTTACTATTTTGCTTCTCTAGGCTTGTGAGCTATAAGCTTAATGTTCTTTGTTTATGGCTAGGGTCCACTAATGAGTGAGTACATACCATAATCATCTTTTTGGGTTTGAGACCTTGAAGAAAGAAATTGAAGAGGCTACCAGAAAATGGAAGGATCTCCCATGCTCTTGGATTGGTAGGATCAACTTAGTAAAAATGGCAATTCTACCAAAGGCAATCTATAGATTCAATGCAATCCCCATCAAAATCCCAACAAAAATCTTCACAGACCTTGAGAGAACAATAACTAAGTTTATATGGAAAAACAAAAAGCCCAGGATAGCCAAAACAATCCTATACAATAAAGGAACTTCCAGAGGCATTACCATCCCTGACTACAAACTCTGTTACAGAGCTACAGTAATGAAAACAGCTTGGTATTGGCATAAAAACAGAGATGTTGACCAATGGAATCAAATTGAAGACCCGGATATTAATCCACAAACCTATAAACACAAAGGTGTTTGACAAAGAAGCTAAAATTATACAATGGAAGAAAGAAAGCATCTTTAACAAATGGTGCTGGCATAACTGGTTGTCAACCTGTAGAAGAATGAAAATAGATCCATATCCATCGCCATGCACAAAACTTAAGTCCAAATGGATTAAAGACCTCAATATAAATCCAACCACACTGAACCTGATAGAAGAGAAAGTGGGAAGTAGCATGCAATACATGGGCACAGGAGACCACTTCCTGTGTAAAACCCCAGTGGCATAGACAATAAGAGCAACAATGAATAAATGGGACCTCCTGAAACTGAGAATCTTCTGTAAAACAAAGGACATAGTCATTAAGACAAAAAAGGCATCTTACTGAATGGGAGAAGATCTTCACCAACCCCACATCAGACAAATCTCCAAAATATATAAAGTCTGATCCTCAAAATATATAAAGAGCTCAAGAAACTAGACATTAAAATTCTAAATAACCTAATTAAAAAATGGGGTACTGAACTGAACAAAGAATTCTCAATAGAGAATTTCAAATGGCCAAAAGATACTTAAGGACATGTTCAACTTCCTTAGCTATCCGGAAAATGCAAATCAAAACAACTTTGAGATACCATCTTACACCTGTCAGAATGGCTAAAATCAAAAACACCAATGATAATCTATGCTGGAGAAGATGTGGAGTAAGGGGAACACTCATCCATTGCTGGTGGGAATGCAATCTTGTGCAACCACTTTGGAAATCAGTGTGGCGGTTTCTCAGGGAACTGGGAGTCAACCTACCTCAGGATCCAGCAATACCACTCTTGGGAATATACCCAAGAGATGCCCAATCATACTACAAAAGCATTTGTTTGACTATGTTCATAGCAGCATTATTTGTAATAGCCAGAACCTGGAAAGAACCTAGATGCCCCTCAATAGAAGAATGGACAAAGAAAGTGTGGCATATATATACATTAGAGTACTACTCAGCGGTAAAAAATAATGACATCTTGAATTTTGCATGCAAATGGATGGAAATAGAAAACACTATCCTGAGTGAGATAACCCAGACCCAAAAATACTAATATGGTATGTACTCACTCAGTGGTGGTTACTAGCCATAAACAAAAGATATTGAGCCTATAGTTCGCGATCCTAGAAAAGCTAATTAATAAGGTGAACCCAAAGAAAAACATATATAGATCCTCCTGGAAATTGGAAGCAGACAAGATCACCAGGCAAAAGATAGGAGCATGGGGATGGGGTTGGGGTGGTGGGAAGGGAAGAGGGGGAGAGAGAAGGGAGCAGGGGAGGGTTGGGGAGAGCTTGGGGGAGTGGAATGGTTGAGATGGAGGAAGGACGGATATGGGAGCAGGGAAGAAGATATCTTAATTAAGGGAGCCATTTTGGGGTTGGCAAGAGGCTTGACTCTAGAGGGGTTCCCAGGTGTCCATGGGGATGTCCCTAGCTAGGACCCTGGGCAGTGGAGGAGAGTGTGCCTGAATTGGCCTTGTCCCATAGTCAGACTGATAAATACCTTGAATATCACCATAGAACCTTTGTTCGCAACAGATGACCCACATTGGAGCACTGGACTGAGCTCCCAAAGTCCAGTTGAAGAGCAGAAGGAGGGATAATATGAGCAAGGAAGTCAGGACTGAGAGGGGTTGGTCCACCCACTGAGACAGTGTGCTTGATATAATGGGAGCTCACCAAAGCAAGCAGGACTGGGATTGAACGAGCATGGAATCAAACTGGACCCTCTGAATGTGGCTGATAATTGGGGCAGACTGAGAAGCCAATGATAATGGCACTGGGATTTGTCTCTACTGCATGTACTGGCTTTTAGGGATCCTAATCTATTTGAATGCACACCTTCCTAAGCCTGGATGGAGGGGGGGAGGGCCTTGGACTTCCCACAGGGCAGGGTACCCTGCCCTCTCTTAGGACTGGATGGGGAGGGAGGAGGGTGATTTGGGAGCGGGAGGGAAATGGGAGGGAAGGAAGTGAAATTTTTGAATTGTATTATTTATAAAGCAATAAAAAAATAAACTAAATTTCTTTATGAGTTATTGTCTGCAGAAAAAAAATGGCAGTCCTATTAAAAGCAATCTACAGATTCAATACAATCCGCATCAAAATCCAAACACAATTTTTTACAGACCTTTCAAGAACAATACACAACTTCATACAGAACAACAAAAAACCAGGAATAGACAAAACAATTATGTACAATAATGGAACTTCTCGTGTTATCACCATCCCTGACGTCAAGCTCTATTACAGAGCTACAGTAATGAAAACAGCTTGCTATTGACATTAAAACAGAGTGGTTGACCAATGTAATCCAATAAAAAACATGGATATTAATCCACACACCTATGAACACCTGATTTTTGACAAAGAAGATAAAATTATACAATGGAAAATAAAAAGCATCTTCAACAAATTATGATGGCATAATTGGATGTCAATATGTAGAAGAATGAAAATAGAGCTATATCTGTCCCCAACCACAAAACTCAAGTCCAAATGGATTAAAGGCCTCAATATAAATCTGAGTACACTAAACCTGAAAGAAGAGAAGGTGGGAAGTATCCTTGAATGCATGGGCACAGATGACCACTTTTTAAATATATCCACTGTAGCACAGACACTGAGAGAAGCACTAATGAAATGGGACTTCCTGAAACTTAGAAGCTTCTGTAAAGCAAAGGACACTGTAATAAGACAAAAAGGCAGCCTACAGAATAGGAAAAGATCTTCACCAACCCCATATGAAAAGGGGGACTGATCTCTAAAATATATAAAAACTCAAGAAATTAGACATCAAAATTCCAAATAATCTAATTAAAAATGGGGTACAGAACTAAACAGAGAATTCTCAACAGAAGAATCTCAAATTGCAAAAAGCCACGTAAGGAAATGTTCAGTATCTTTAGCCATTAGGGAAATGCAGAGCAAAATGTTACTGAAATACCTTCTTACACCAGTCAGAATTACTAAGTTCAAAAACACCCATGATTGTTTTTGCTGGAGAGGATGTGGGGTAAGGGGGAAATTCCTCCATTGCTGGTGGGAATGATAGCTTGTGCAAACACTCTGGCAATTAGTAAGAATGTTTCTCAGAAAATTGGGATCAAGCTACCTAAGTACCCAGCAATATCACTCTTGGGCATTTACTCAAGGGATGCTCAATCATACTAATAGGACATATATTCAACTATGTCCATAGCAGCATTATTTGTAATAGCCATAATCTGGAAACAACCTAGATCCCCCTCAACTGAAGAATGGATAAAGAAAATGTACATTTACACAATGGAGTAATAGTCAGTGGTATAAAACAATAATAACATCTTGAGATTTTCATGGAAATGAATGGAAATAGAAAAAAAACATCCTGAGTGAGGTAATCCAGACACAGAAAGACAAACCCAGTATGTACTCATCCCTAAGTGGATATTAGACATAAAACAAAGGATTCTCAGAGAGGACAGGAAACAAGGAGAACACTGAGAGAGACATACCTGGATTTCCTCCCTCAGGAATGGGAAGTAGAGATGAATTCTGTTGTAAATTGGCAGTGTGGGGGCAGAGCGAAAGTGGCAGGGTAGTCTGAAGGGGAGAAAGGAGTGGGGAGAACTTGAGGGATTGGGAATGTAGAGTTGGGTATAGGACACCAAGAGCAAATAAGGAAAGAGATAACTTGAAAGAGTGTGCCTATGTGGGGTTAGCCAAAATACAGGTACCAGAGAAACTCACAGGAAACCACAAGGATGATCCCAGCTTAGAATATAAGCAATAGTGGAGAGGGTACCTACACTGCCCATCCCGTGCAACCAAATTGATGACTACCCTCGTTGTCATCACAGAACCTTCATCCAGTAACTAATGGAAGCAGATGCAGAGAACCACAGCTAAGCACTGGGCTAAATTCCTGGAGTACAGGCACAGAGAGGAGGAGTGATAATATGAACAAAGAGGGCAAGGCCATGATGGGGTTACTCAGAAAAACAACTGACTCAAGCTTGTGGGAGTTCACTGACTCTGGATTGACACCTGGGGAACCATCCAAAAACAAAACTAGGCTTTGTGGGTTGTGACAGTTCCGTGGCTTAGATTGTATTTGGGGCAACCGGCAGTAAAACCAGTATTTATTCCTAGTGCACAATATGGCTCTTTGGAGTCCCTTCCCTATGGAGGGATACCTTGCTCATCCTAGATACAGGAGAAAGAACTTGGTTCAGCCTCAAGTGATGGCACAGACTTTGTTGACTCCCCATGGGAGATCTCACCCTCTCTGAGGAATAAATGGGATAGGGTGGGTGGGAGGTGGGAGAAGTGGGAGGAGGGGATTGAGAGGTAACTTTGTTATTGGTATGTAAAATAAGATTGTTTTAAAAATAAATATATATATTTTAAGGTGACCAATGATAGCTCTTACTACATACATTCAGTGATAGAAAGAATAGTTATCCCACTAGAAAACAGGTCAATGTAATTCCTACAATTATAATAAAACTTTTAGGCAACTGCAACATTATGCTGCAATCTTTTGATTCCAAAAGTTTTTGAAACTGGTTGAATTTCACATTGCTATATCTCAGCTATAATTTTTAACTGCAACTCACTGTCAAATACCCAACTTTTCAACTTGCTTTTTCTGTATTGTTATTCTAAAACATTACCCCATAAAACGTGTATTAATAAATATATGTAAATGATTCTTTTTTAAAAAAAAGTGTAGTAGGTAAAAAAAGAAGTAGAAGAATCCAATATCAAAAACCCAAAATGTTTTCTTTTTTTAATTTTTTTATTCATTTTACATATCAACCACAGTTTCTCCTCACTCCCCTCTTACCCATCCTCTTGCCTCCCCCAACCTATCCCCATCCACTTCTCATAAAGGATAAGGCCTCCCATGAGGAATCAACAAAGCCTGGCACATTCAGTTGAGGCAAGACAAAGCCTACCTCAAGCCCCCAATTCAAGGTTGAGCAATGCATCCCACCATAATATGGAATAGGCTTCCAAAAGCCAGCTCAAGCACTAGGGATAGATCATAGATCTTGGTCCCACTGCCAGGAGTCCTGTAGGCAGAGACTGCTTGTTTGTTCCCAGCCACCCAGACTTGAAATAACCACACTGTATTAATTAAATCACTGCTTGGCCTATTAACTTTTGCATATTTCTAGATAGCTCTTACATCTTAAATTAACCCATTTCTATTAGTCTATGTATCACCACAAGGTCGTGGCTTACTGGGCAAAGTTCCAGCATCTGTCTCCTCCAACAGTTACATGGTATCTCCCTGACTCTGACTACTTTCTCCCAGCATTCAGTTTACTTTCCCCGTGTAGCTCTATTCTGCCCTATCATAGGCCCAAGAAGCTTCTTTATTCGTTAACCAATAAAAGCAACAACACATATACAGGACTTCCCACATCAGGGTCCCACAAACAGACCAGGCTACACCAACATCTGGGATCCTGTGTGGGACTGAACCAGGCCCTCTGCATGTGGCAAAAAAAAATATTTTCAACAAAATCACAGAAGAAAATTTTCCTAACATAAAGAAGATGCCTATAAAGTTAAAAGAAGCATACAAAATACCAAATACATTACACCAGAAAATAAAATCCCTCACCACACAATAATCAAAACATTGAACATACAAAATGATAAAAGATTAAATGTTGCAAGGAGAAATGACTGAGTGACATATAAAGGCAGACCTATTAGAACTTCAATTAATTGCTCAATGGAGACTCTAAAAGTCAAAAGAATTTGGAGAGATGTATGGCAGACTCTAAGAGACCACAGATACCAGCCCAGATTACTATACCCAACAAAACTTCCAGTCATGATAAGAAATATGCAAACAATATTTATTTACAAATCCAGCCCTACAAAATGTGCTACAAGGAAAACTCCAAACCAAACCAAGGGGGTTAGCTATGTCCATGAAAACACAGGAAATAAATAATCTCATACCAGCAAAACCAAAAGAAGGGAAACACACACACACATACATACCACCACCACCAAAACAACAGCGATATAACAGAAATTAATAATTAATGGTCATTTATATCTCTCAATAAGCTTGATCTCAAAAGATATAGATTAACAAAATGGATGCAAAAACAGGATCCATCCTTCTGCTGCTTCCAAGAAACACACCTCATCATCAAGTATAGACATTACTTCAGAGTAAATTAGAGTTGGAAAAACATATTCCAAGCAAATCAACCTAATGAGCAAGGTAGTATATCTGTGTGTGTGTGTGTGTGTGTGTGTGTGTATACCAAAATTAATCAAAAGATATAGGGAAAAATGTTACCCACTCATCAAAAGCAAACAATCCACCAAGATGACATTTCAATTCTTAACATCTATGCCCCAACCACAGGGGTACCCATTATTGTAATAGAAACACTCCTACAGCTTAAAACACAGGTAAATCCTCACACACTGATAGTGGAAGACTTCTACACCCCACTCTCACCAACAGACAAACTAAAGAGAGAAATACTGCAGCTAATTGACATTATAAACCAAATGAACCTAACATATATTTACTAGACATTCCACCTCTACTGATTGGTTTTATGTGTCAACTTGACACAAGCTAGAGTTATCAGAGAGGAAGGAACCTCAGCTGAGGAAATGCCTCCATGAGATCCAGCTGTAAGGCATTTTCTCATTTAGTGATCAATGAAGAATGGCCCAGGCCATGATGGGTGGGGCCATTCCTGGGATGCTGGTCCTGGGTTCTATAAGAAGGTGGGCTGAGCAAGCCATGGGAAGCAATCCGGTAAGCAGCTCTTTTCCATGGCATCAGCATCAGCTCCAGTGTCTGAGATCCTGTCCTGTTTGAGTTTCTGTCCTGACTTTCTGCAGTGATTATGACCAATGCTGAAGTGTAAGCCAAAGAAACTGTTTCCTCCCCCACTTGCCTTTTGATCATGGCATTTCATCACAGCAACAGAACCCCTAAGACACTACCTAACCACAAAAGTATATACCTTTTTCTCAGCACCTCATGGAACTTTTCCAAAACTGACCATATACTTGGACACAAAGTGGTCTCAATAGACACAAGAAAACTGAAATAACTCCCTGTATCCTATCAGAACACCGTGGAGTAAAGCTGAATTTCAACTACAACAGAAAGCTTACAAAGTCATGAAAAATGAATCTTAAAAAATGGATCAAGACAGAAATAAAGAAATAGGAACTAGCAATCACTGGTCATTAATATCCCTTAATATAAATGGACTCAACTCACCTATAAAAAAATAAGGCTAACAGATTGGATACAAAAACAGAATCCATCTTTCTGCTGCATACAAGAAACACACCTTAACCTCAAACACAGACATTGCCTCAGAGTAAAGGGTTGGGAAAAAATATTCCAATCAAATGGACCTAAAAAACAAGCAGGTGTAACTCTCCTAATATCCAACAAAATAGACTTCAAACTAAAATCCATCAAAAGAGACAAAGAAAGACATTTCATATTAGTCACAGGAAAAATCCATCAAGAGTAAAACTCAATACTGAACATCTATGCCCCAAATACAAGGGCACCCTCATATGTAAAAGAAACGCTACTAAAGCTTAAATCACACATTAAACCCCACACACTAATAGTGGGAGACTTCAACACTTCCCTCTCACTACTGGATAGGTCTGCCAGACAAAACATTAACAGAGAAATAAGGGAACTAACAGATGTTATGACTCAAATGGACTTAACTGACATCTATAGAATATTCCATCCAAACATAAAAGAATATAGCGTCTTCTCAGCACCTCATGGAACCTTCTCAAAAATTGACCACATACTTGGTAACACAACAAATCTCAAAAGATACCAAAAAAATGGAATAACCCCATGTATCTTATTGGATCACCATGGCTTTAAATTAGAAGTTAACAGCAATACTAATTTCAGAAAGCCCACAAAAACATGGAAATTGAACAATGCTCACCTGAATCACCAATATGTCAAAGATGAAATAAAGGAAGAAATTAAAGACTGTCTAAAATTCAGTGAAAATGATCACACAACATACCCAAATTTATGGAACACAATGAAAGCAGCGTTAAGAGCAATGTTCATAGCACTAAATGCCTACATAATGACACTGAAAAAAATCCCATGCAAGTGAGTTAACAGAATACCTGAAAACTCTAGAACAAAAAGAAGCAAACTCACCCAGGAGGGGTAGAAGGCAGGAAATAATCAAACTGATAGCTGAAATCAATCAAATAGAAACAAAGAAAACAGTACAAACAATCAATGAGACAAAGAGTTTGTTCTTTGAGAAAATCAACAAAATAGACAAACCTTTATATAATCTAACCAATAGGCAGAGAGGGAATATCAAAATTAACAAAAGCAGAAATGAAAAGGGGGACATAACAACAGATATGGAAGAAATCCAGAGAATCATCAGGTCATAGTTCGAAAACCTGTACTCCACAAAATTGGAACACTTAGAGGAAATGGACAATTTTCTGGATAAATATCACTTACCAAAATTAAATCAAGATAAGAAAAGCAAATTAAATAGACCTATAACTTCTAAAGAAATAGAAACAGTCATCAAAAGTATTCCAACCAAAAGAAGCCCAGGACCAGATGGTTTCAGTGAAGAATCCTACAAGATTTTCAAATAACTAATACCAATACTCAAATTGTTCCACACAATAGAAACAGAAGGAATGTTTCAAACTGATAGCTTTCAAACAGAAGGAATGTTTCAAACTATGCCCCAAATACAAGGGCACCCTCATATGTAAAAGAAATGCTACTACAGCTTAAATCATACAGTTTTATTGCAGAATTCTACCAAAGTTTCAAGAAGAGTTAATGCCAGTACTCCTCAAATTGTTCCACAAAATAGAAGTGGAAGGAGTATTGCTAAATTCATTTCTTGAGGTCATAATCACCCCGATTATAAAAACCTCAGGAATGATTCAGCAAAGAAAGAGAATTGCATACCAGTTTCCTTCATGAATATAGATGCAAACATTCTCAATAAAATACTTGCAAACCAAATTAAAGAACACCTAAAAAAGATCATTCATCATGGATCAAGTAGGTTTCATCCCAGAGATGCAGGGATGGTTCAACATAGGAAAATCAGTCATTGTAATCCACTATATCAACAAACAGAAGGAAAAGAAGCACATTATCATTTCATTAGATACTGGAAAAAGCTTTGAAAATATCCAACACCCCTTCATGATAAAAGTCTTAGAGAGATTAGGGATAAAAGGGACATACCAACACATAAGAAAAGCAATTTAAAGCAAGTCTATAGCCAATGCCAAATTAAATGGAGAAAAATTCAAAGCAAATCTACTTTCTCCATATCTATTCAACATAGTACTTGAACTTTTAGCTGGAGCAGTACGACAACTGAAGGAGCTCAAGGAGATACAAATTGGAAGGGAAGACGTCAAAGTATAGTTATTTGCAGGTGATATGAAAGGATACATAAGTGACCTTAAGAATTCCACCAGGGAACTCCTACAGCTGATAAACTCCTTCAGCAAAGTGATGGATACAAAACTAACTCAAAAAAAATCAGTCTCACTGCTATATACAAATGTCAAACAGACTGAGAAAGAAATCAGAGAAACAACCCTTTCTACAATAGCCTCAAATAATATGAAATAACTGAAGTAATTCTAATCAAGAAAGTGAAAGATGTATGACAAAACCTTCAAGACTTGGAAGAAAGAAATTGAAGAAAATATCAGAAGATGTAAAGATTTCCCATGCTCATGGATTAGTAGGGTTAACAGTAAAAATGGCCATCCTACAGATTCAATGCCATCTGCATCAAAATTCCAACACATTTCTTTACAGCTCTTGAAAGGACAGTTTTCAACTTCATACAGAAAAACAAAAACAAACAGGATAAATTAAAACAATACTGAAGAATAAAAGAACTGCTGGAGGTATCATCATTTCTGATTTCAAGTTATACTGCATAGTAATAGAATTGCATATTAGCATAAAATTTGCAGACACATTAATCAGTGGAATCAAACTGAAAACCCAGAATTAAATCCATACATCTATAAACACTTGGTTTTTCATAAAGAAGCCAGAAATACACTTAGGAAAAAAAAGACATTTTCAACAAATGGTGTTGGTCAACATGGATACCTGATTAGAAGAATGCAAATAGATTCATATTTGTCACCCTGCATAAAACTCAAGTCCAAGTGGATGAAAGATCTCAACATAAAAACCAAACACACTGAACGTGATAGAAGAGAAAATAGGGAACAACCTTGAACTTATTGGCACAGGAGTTCACTTTCTGAACAGAACAGTGATAGCAGAGGCACTAAGATCAACAATTAATGAAAATAGACCCCACAAAACTGAAAAGCTTCTGTAAGACAAAGACCACCATCGATAGGACAAAGCAGTAGCCTATATAATGGAAAAAGATTTTTGCCAACTTTACATCTGATAGAGGTATAATATCCAAAGTATATAAAGAACTCATGAGACTAGACATCAACAAATCAAACAATCCAATTAAAAATGGGGTACAGAGTGATGGATATGTATCCATTTGCATTCTTCTACATGCTGACATCCAGTTATGCTAACACCATTTGTTGAAGATGCTTTTTTTTTCTCCATTGTATAGTTTTGGCTTCTTTGTGTAGTAAGAGGCACACAGGCTGCGTCCTTTTTGCTCCCGGCTGCCGAAATAATTACACAGAAACTGTATTTATTTAAACTTTGCCTGGCCCATTAGTTTTAGCCTCTTCTTGGCCAACTCTTAGATCTTGATTTAGCCCATTTTTAATAATCTGTATTTACCACGAGGATGTGGCTTACCGGCATGAGTCTAACCAGTGTCCATCTCGGGCCGGAGAAGAATGGTGTCTGCCACACTTTCCATCCTCCCGATATTTGATCCTGTCTACTCCACCTACCTGATTTTTGTCCTATTAAAAGGCCAAGGCAGGTTTTTTTTATTTAACTAATGAAAGCAATACAAATGAAGAAGCACCTCCTACACCATATCCCCCTTTTCTGTTTAAACACAAAAGAAAGGCTTTTACTTTAACATAGTAAAATTACATATAACAAAACAGTTAAGTAAGAATTACAGTTACAATATTTAGATCTAATTTATCTTTTATCATGACAATGGAAACTATTACTATAACTAACTATTTATTTTTTAGCTCCATTAAAGACTCCAGAAGGATAAAATATTACCTAAGTAAACAAGAAATAAGCAACTTTTAAACTCTAGAAATGACAGAGATATCTCATTGCCTGGACAGTCACCCAAAGTTTTTTTTGTATCGTTGGGGCATCCATCTTTAGCCTATAGGCCCATAGTATTTAGTAGACATTTTCATGAAGCAGGAAATTTTAAAGACAGTTTAGTCACTTTTTTTGTATCCTGTAGAATGTCTCGCAGACTCTTTCATGAAACAGGAACCCCGAAGGATCATCTCACCTTTAGGCAAGTTTAGCAGTCCTCTCTCTCTGGATTCTTTGTGCTCAGTTTATGTAACATTCCAGGCAAGAGCAGTTTCTTGCCCAAATGGCTAATAAACTTTATAAGAAGCCTCTTTGATGCCCATCTTTTTCAAGAAGTAGCTTGGTGCTGTCAGGAGTAGATGTGTCTCATTTTCATGAAAAGCCCTAAGTTATTAAAACATTAAATGCCATATTTTGTAGCCTTTGAAAGATATGAAGAATGTCTATTTAAAATATATCTATGCACATCTAGAAAATCTAACTAACATGACTACAAACTTAACTATATCAATAATTATTTATTAACAACCTATATTTTCTAATTATACATTACATTTTTAAATGAACTACACAATCACAATACCTTAATCAAGATCAGAAATACATATACATACAACAAAATTGACCTTAAATTTATATCAACAAAGCAAAATCCATACCAACATAAATTATTTCTACACCATCTTTGTCAAAAATCAAGTGTTCACAGGTGTGTAGGTTTATGTCTGGGTCTTGATTCAGTTCCATTGATCAATGTGTCTGTTCTTATGTCAGTAGTATGGTGGTTTTTATTACTATAGCTCTTTAGTAGAGTGTGAGATCAGGTATGGTGAGATCAGTTTTATAATTGTGCAGTATTGTTTTGGCTGTTTTTCTCATATGAAGTTGAGTACTGTTCTTTCAAGGTCTCCTCAGTGAGGTAACCAATGCCCAAAAAGAAAAACATGGTAGGTACTCACTCATAATTGGATATTAACTGTGAAGTAAAGGAGAACCACCACACTACAATCCACAGACCCAGAGAGGCTAGGTAACAAAGAGGGCCAAAGGGGGACATAGAAATCTCCATGGGAAGGACAAATAGAATAGATCCTGCAAGTAGACTGGGGACGGGAGAGAACAGGAGCAGGAGAGATCAGGTGAGGTGGGGTGATAAAGGAAGAGAGTATGGGGAGAGATAGCTAGAATTGAGGAGACACTGGGGGGGGGCTGTATGGAAACCTATTGCAGTGAAAACCTCTTAGAATCTATGAGATGACCCTAGTGAGCACTGGTAATGGAGGATAAGGAGGCTGGTCATATTTTATAACCAGGCAAGGGTTCCAGAGGTGGGGCTGGGTTACATTCTATTGAGTTGTTAGCCAAGCGCGTCCCAGTGGAAATCCCTACACAACCCAGGCGGATGCTGGAACAGAAGTTCACCCTCTAAAAACTGACAGCAGGGCTCCATTGTCAAGGACAACTTCCACGCAGCTCATTTAATGTCCAGAGACCAATCTAGTGAGGGTGAAGAGACTTCTTCTACATTCTAGTCTATTTAACATGCGAAGGTACTATCTGCAGGTTAGGGAAAGGCAACAGCCCAGCCACGAAACCCTCCACCTACAATCCTTCCTGCCTACAAGATGCGCTGGGGCAATGGTGGCCAGAACATATGGGGGTGATCAACCAATGTCTGATTTAAGTTGCAGCTCACTCTACTTTAACGAGGGAGCCTATGCCGTACATTGCTTAGATGGCCAAAAACCAGAAACTGGATAGCTCAGAGACCTGGCAAATATAACTGGCAAAAAAAAAAGCCTCAGTAAAATTATTCCTATATATTCCTATATTCCTAATGATATTCTATACTTGTAGATGGGTGCCTTGCCCAATTGTCATCAGAGACCTCCTCTGGCAGCAGATGGGATGGGAGCAGATGCAGAGACCCACAGTCAGGCATTATGCAAAGGGAGTCTAAATGGAAGGTCTCGGTTGTGTTCCTCCCCTTGGAGTTCAGGGAACTCCCAAGGAAGAGAGGGAGAAATGATTGTAGGAGTCAGAAGGGATGAAGGACACCAGGAGACCATGGCTCACGGAATCACCTGACGGCTCACCTGGGCTCAGAGAGGCTGAAGCAATACCGGGTCTGAGTGGGTCTGCACCAGAACCTCTGCGTATATGTTATGGCCGTTAGCTTAGTATTTCTGTGGGACTCCAAACAATGGGAGTGGGTGTGTCATTGACTAGTTTGCCCGCTCTTGGTACTCCTCCTCCTCTTACTGGGTTGCCTTGTCCAGCCTCTCTCATTCTCACACCCTCAGGGTCAGCTCACCCTTGTCCCTGCAAGTGGCATCAGCTCCATTTTGCTGCCCAGGTGAGGCATAGGACCCGCTCTAGTGTCTAGTGCTTCAGCCAGTGAGCGGCAGGATCAGTTCTCCCTGGTGTTGCCACCAGTGAGGGGCTGGGCCAAGTCTGTGTAGCCCCGTCCTCTGAGCCTTCAGTGGTATCAAGATCCAAGACATCAACACAGACAGTGGTTTGTAGCAGAGCCATGAGTCCAGACATAAGCAGAAACGCAGGCGCAGACATCACCATGGCCCTGAGTGGCAATCCACATGGCGAGGCAGCCACGTAAGCCTGCTCCTCCCTGCTTTCACCTCTTCAGATCTGCCTCTGTCCACAACGCATGAACCATTCTGGTGCTCTCTTTTTCCCATAACACACCATATATTTGTTCACCATGATAGTGCCCTTCTGCCTGGCCCGCATGTGGGTCTCCTCGTCCGGCTCCGTTTGTCAGGGCACTGGACAGGATACTTTTTCCAAGAATCATAATGCTGCCTAACTGCCCGGCGCCTGCAGCTCATGGGTAAAATTCTTCCCATCCCCAAGTATAGACCTGGGGCAGAGCTTTACTTGTCCTCCTGGGGTCAGCCAGGCCTAGAAACCAAGAATCTATTTTCAATTAAAAAAAATGTGTTTCAAGACAAAATAACATAAATGAATGAATGAACTAAAATTAAAATAAAAAGGAGCACAGACTCACAGTCAAAAACTAAAATAAAGTTATGGATAAAGAAAATTAAAGACTAAATATACTGATAAGCTGTACAAAAGGCACATGAGGAAGCGGTACAAATACTATATATATCTGTAAAACACATTTTATACTAGAATATAAAATAATTACACAATCGTATTTTAAGATTTTAAATATATGTGTCTATATATAATTTCATTGTTTGGCTCTGTAACCTTTGGAATTTATGTTGATATTTGAACATGATGGTCTTGTAAAGTGCTACCATTAAGTGTCATGCACAATGTTCAGTAATAGATCACTTGCCTAGAATACTCAAAGCCCTAGATTTGAGTCCTAGAACCAAGAGAGAGAGAGAGAGAGAGAGGAGGGAGGGAAGGAGAGAGGAAGAAAGGAAGGAAGGAAGGAAGGAAGGAGAGAAAAGAAAGGAAAACTTGACTAGGCAGTTAAAGTAAACTATGCCTTTTCTGAATGAACCAAGAACTGTGGTCATGAATCTTTTTTTAATTTGCAAACTTTATTACAAGAAACCCTGGCAAATAAATATCCACTATCTCATGACCTTTTAACAATCCACAGATACTGTCAATGATCTAGTTCTCTAATTTATTATCCCCTTCTTTTCATCTTACAGATTAAGACAGTCTCTACTTGTCTCCAGTAGTCTGTGGCACAACTGTTCCTCAAGGGCCATCCCAATTGGCCCTCCAACTGTTTCATAATTTTTTCCCACAACCAGGGGTAGAAATTATTTCTACCAAGTCCACTGATTGAAACTCAAAGTTATCCTTTTGCTAGCCCTATTGATGAGGCTGTGTTTTTCTGTCCTTTCTTTGTCTCTATTCCTCCCTTCTTTGTTTCCTGATTATAAAAAAATCAGGATTAAGTAGCAGAGAAGACAGTAGACATAAGTCCATTTTAACGATTGCCTCTAGTGTTTCACCGTTCACCATATGTCCTGTTGATTTCCAGTAGATACCCTTTGCAGTGAAGGCTTAATCTTCTGAACCTAGTTTCCCGAAAGTGTTTGTGTTTCTTAAATACAGAGTAAGAGAAAAGGATTAAAGGGGAAAATCAGAATGACTGGTGCATTATTTTATATGAGATTCTGTGCTGCAATATATTATAATCCTAGAATGAGCCAACTCTTTAACTACTTGGTCATGGTTGGAGGTTATTTGGAGACAGTGCTGAATCTGATTTGGTAATGGTTTAAAGGTTTTATACATCAGTAGCTTCTAGAAAACTCCTATCTAGATACTTTCCAGTCTCTGGAAGGTGTTGCCTTCTGCTTATGTCTCTTTGGGTGGTAGGGCTTTTAAAAACAATAAAATAAATAGCAGTCTTTTTTTTAATGTTTCTTAAAATTGTGGGTGGTATGAGAATTATGTGCTCTGCAAAATTCTAACAGTGAAATTATTGGATCTGTTGTTAAAGATTTTTTTAAAAAGTCATTTGTTTTCTATTTTTGGTCAAATCCAATTTTCTACTTTTTCTTAGCTAAATGTTGGGCATTGATTTTCTTCCCTGGGAAATCATTTATTTAATGTAGCTTTAAAAAATATCTATTGTGTAGTGTGAGTCGTGTCTTCTTGACTTAAAAATTTATCTGCTCTTATGTCCTCACATCAAAAACTGTTTATTTCCTCTCTTTTATCTTGGCTGGCTTCACCTTTTGCCTTTTTTCACTGATATTGTTGCATTGTGTTTAAAGAAAAGCTTTTATATTTACTGAGAAGTTACATTCTTTCATTTTTGAATCCATTAAAAATCTCTCTGTCCTTGTTATATATTTTCTTCTGTTTCCTTAGATATATTCTGTGGTTCCTTTTTTAAGTCACTCAGTTGATTGCTATATTCCTTTATTTTATTATTATTTTAATAATGAAAGCATTTAAGATTATTGCCTCTGAGAATAACTTTAGCTTCTTTGCAGTATAATAACGTATTTTTATTTCTATTATTTTCTAAATAGCCTATCATTGTAACTTTGATTTCTTCTTGTTTGTCCTAATAGGTTTTTAAAGAATGTTTTAAATTACCAAATTGCTAAGTCTTATTTCTATTTGATATTTTTAAGTGTTGGTTATTAATTTACAAACATTATACGATGACCAGGCATTTTCCTATTCAATTTCTGATATACATTTTATTTGTGAGATATAATATAATCAATTCTTATAATTATTCACTGAAATTTGAGAATAAGATCTATGCTTTGTGTGCCATACAAAGAAAAATATATTTACAATTTAAAACCTGTGACAGCACTAAAATTATTTAATGTTTTGCTTTAACAATGATGTTTCAGTCATTTGCTCATTTACCAGGTGATATTGAACACCTTCTCTGTGCCAAGCTCACATCTTAGTGCTGGGGACACAGCTGTGAAGATGTGTGGAGGGTACTTTAGACCAGTAACTAAAAACATAGGTGGAGAGACTTGATAATTTCTCAAACTCATAGCCAGGGCTCCATAAAATGGGAATAGACAAGCATACCACACAAATGCCCGTCTTTTGGAAAACAGAGTAGAAGTGCCCTTCCTAAACATTCTGTATTCTGTACACATTGTTTCACAATTAGCTGCTATTTTATTTGAGGTTTCTCACTTCCTTTTGAGACAGTGTCTTATGTAGGCTAGGCTGGATTTGAACTCTTGATCCTCTTACGTCTGTCTCTCTACTTGTGAGACTATTGGAGCATGTCATCATGTGTCTTAGGGTTTCTATTGCTGTGCAGAGAAAAGAAAGAGAGAGAGAGAGACAGAGAGAGAGAGAGAAAGAGAGAGAACGAAAAAAGAAGGAAAGAGAGAGAGAGAAAGGGAGAGAGAGATAGAGAAAGAAAGAGAGAGAGGAGAGAGAGAGAGAGAGAGAGAGAGAGAGAGAGAGAGAGAGAGAGAGAGAACCAACCAAAAGCAACTTGGGAAGAAAGGGTTTATTTGACTTACCCTTCCACAATACAGTCTATCATCAAAGCAAGTCTGAGAAGGAACTTCAAGTAAGTTAGGAACCTGGAGGCAGGAGCTGATGCAGAAGCCATGGAAGAGTGCTTCTTACTGGCTTATTCCCCAGGACTTGCTCAGCCTGCTTCTTATGCCATCTTATACTGCCTAAGAGTAGCACCCACAATGGGCTGGGCTCTTGCACATCAATCACCAATCAAGAATATGCACCAGAGGCTTTCCAACTACAATTTTGTGGGGTCATTTTCTCAAATGAAGATTCACTCTTCTTAAATGACTCTATCTTGTGTAAAGTTGACATAAGATTAGTCAGGACACCATGCCTGCCTAGCTAGTATTTTATTTTATTAGTGTTTTCCATCTGGATGTCTTCTTGAAGCTCACAGTGAAATAAACTGAAACCACGAGCTAACAACACCTAGAATTTCCAGGAAGTAGGAGGAACCCAGGACTTTGTGTACGTAGGTGACAGACATAGGAAAGCTGATTCTATTCTACCTAAACTGTGCTTTCTATCTTATTTTAGGAGTTGCAGTTCAGCTGTTTGACTTGCCCATTTTTTACTCCGTCTGCACTACAAAAAATCAAGAGCTCTACACTTCTTTTGTGTACACACAGAGGCATTTATGCGTGCACACACACGGGGTGGAGAGGGGGGCTTGGACAAATTCCCTAGGTTATATCCCTTATTCCGACAGTAGATGCATGAGCCAATTCCAAGAAAGCTTCTAGCAGACTTCAGTAGCACATGAACCTGTGTGCCTGGGAGCTATGTCCTCTCCTGCCTACTACTCAGGGCCCACTCGGATGGGTAGAGAAGATCTGTGTGCTCCTTGAGCAGGAACAGGCTACAGGTATAGAGAAATGAGCTCCATGCAGGAATGCTCTCCAACACGCTTCCCACTAAAACGCAGCCAGAACTGGTAGATTAAACATCCAGCTCTCAAGTCTGGACAACCAGACAGGAGACTCGAAAGCCTCTTCCAAGGCACCATGGATGCAGTTTCCTTTAAATACTTGTATTGCCTCTTAGAATTTCATACAATATATTTGGTTCATATTCAACTCTAACTCCTCCTAGAATCATCCAAACTTTATGCTGTGTTTTGGTTCTTGCCTTTGTTTTAATTACCCCTTGACTCCGATTGTGCTGCCCATATACTTCTGAATGTGGAGTCGCCATGGGTGACATACCAGCAGTCGCATCCACGAAGACTGACTCTTCCTTCCCCAGAAGCCATCAAATGCCCTTAATTTGGAGTAGAGCTCCTGAAGCCCTTCAGACTCCATGCTGGAGTGCTGAGTGGTGTGTGATCTTGCACAGGAGACCACAGCTGCTATAAGGGTACGAAAGCTACAGTCCCGCCATGTCCAGAAGACATTGTTTGTTCCAGTCCTCTGACTTTTGACTTTCTTCCCCTCTTGCAAGATGGTCCCTGAGGTACTGGCATAAGAACAGACAGGAGCACCAATGGAACCGAATAGAAGACCCGGATATCAATCCACACATCTTCGAACACTTGATATTTGATAAAGAAGCAAAAATATCAAATGGAAAAAAGAAAGCATATTTAACAAGTGGTGCTGGCATGACTGGATATCAACATGTAGAAAAATGAAAATAGACCCATATCTATCACCATGCACAAAACTCAAGTCCAAATGGATCAAAGACCTGAACATAAAGCCAGCCACACTGAACCTTATAGAAGAGAAAGTGGGAAGTACATTTGAACGCATTGGCACAGGGAACCACTTCCTAAATAGAACCCCAGCAGCATAGACACTGAGAGAAACAATTAATAAATGGGACCTCCTGAAACTGAAAAGCTTCTGTAAAGCAAAGGACATGATCAACAAGACAAAACAACAGCCTACAGAATCGGAAAAGATCTTCACTAACCCCACATCAGACAGAGGTCTAATCCCCAAAATATGCAAAGAACTTAAGAAATTAGACACCAAAAGATCACATAATCCAATAAAAAAAACTGGAGTACAGACCTAAACACAGAACTCTCAACAGAGGAATCTAAAATAGCTGAAAGACATGTAAGGAAATGTTCAACATCCTTAGTCATCAGAGAAATGCAAATGAAAACAACTCTGAGATTCCATCTAACACCTGTAAGAATGGCCAAGATCAAAAACACTGATGACAACTTATGCTGGAGAGGTTGTGGAGAAAAGTGTCACTTCTGCATTGCTGGTGGGAATGCAAGCTGGTACAACCCCTTTGGATGTCAGTGTGGCAATTTCTCAGAAAATTAGGAAACAACCTTCCTCATGACCCAATAATACCACTTTTGGGTATATATCCAAAGGATGCTCAATCGTGCCACAAAGGTATGTGCTCATCTATGTTCATAGCAGCTTTGTTTGTCATAGCCAGAAGCTGGAAACAACCTAAATGCAAATCAAAACACCTTTGAGATACCATCTTACACCTGTCAGAATGGCTAAAATCAAAAACACCAACGATTGCCTATGCTGGAGAGGATGTGGAGTAAGGGGAACTCTCATCCATTGCTGGTGGGAATGCAAACTTGTGCAACC